>OVBE01002951.1:0-28623 GCA_900406425.1 Iberis pinnata | reverse complement strand
AGGAATATTCTTTTTAGTGTGATATTTGGTGTTGTGGTTGGAGATGAATGTTTTTTTTAGTGTTAAAACCACACTAAAATAGTGTGATTTCAACACTATTATAGTGTTAAGGTTTGAGATGCCCTTAAACCCTAAAAGTCTAAGGCCCTAGTACCTCTTGCTTTTGTTATGTCCTAAGTTTTTCAAGTGTTGATTAAGTGTCACTTACCCAAATCTAGACCCTAAACTCTAAAATCCTAAATGAAACCCTAAATTATCATAAACTCAATAAAAACTATAATATCTTCAAAAATTAAGACATTTATATTTTAATTGAGAATTTAAGTATAAGTGAGAATTATGATATATTTATACTTTAAGTAATTCTTTAATATATAGAAACTCATAAATAAAACATAAAAACAATTTTTTTATTTTTGTTGGATATTTTAAAATTATAATACAAGTTCTAAATCCTAGACCCTTAGTAACGTGTTGATTCTCAAACCCTAAAGCTTAAATATAATGATTTATGTTTATGTTTTTAATCACACTACTTTTTCTTGTTTCTTTACAATAACATTTTAGTTTTATTTTTTCATAAAACTAAGTCTTAGAGTATATGGACATATATGTTAGAGTAAATAAAGAACATTATTTTATAATTTATAAAGAATTTGTATATATATACAAAATTTACTTTTGTTATTTTTAAAAAATACAATTTTAAACCCTATACCCTAAAGTCTTATAACTAATTTCATCTCATATGTAATAACAATAATATTTTAATTTTATTTTTTTATAATCATTATATATAAAACTAAGTCTTAGAGTATATGAAAGTATATGTTAGACTTATAACTTAAAACTAGTTCTTAGAGTATATGTAACATATACATCTAAGACCCTAAAATCTTATACCCTAAAAGTCTTAGACCCTAAAGTCTTATACCCTAAAAGTCTAAGACCCTAGTACCTCTTGCTTTTGTTATGTCATAAGTTTTTCAAGTGTTGATTAAGTGTCATTTATCCAAATCTAGACCCTAAACTCTAAACTCCTAAATGAAACCCTAAATTATCATAAACTCAACAAAAACTATAATATATTCAAAAATTAAGACATATTTATTTTTTAAGTGAGAATTTAAGTATAAGTGAGAATTATGAAATATTTATACTTTAAGTAATTCTTTAATATATAGAAACTCATAAATAAAACATAAAAACAAAGTTTTTATTTTTGTTGGATATTTTAAAATTATAATACAAGTTCTAAATCCTAGACCCTTATAACGTGTTGATTCTCAAACCCTAAAGCTTAAATATAATGATTTATGTTTATGTTTTTAATCACACTACTTATTATTGTTTCTTTACAATAACATTTTTAATTTTATTTTTTCATAATCTTTGTACCTAAAGCTAAGTCTTAGAGTATATGGACATATATGTTAAGTATATATAGGACGGGTAAAACTCTAGTTGTATATAAAACTAAGTCTAAGAGTATATGAAAGTATATTTAAGACTTATACCTTAAATCTAATTATATGTAATATATACATATATGTTAGATACGTTAGAGTATATAAAGAATATTATTTTATATTTTTTAAAAATTATATATATACAAAATTTTACTTTTGTTTTTTCTTTTAATTACAATTATATATATATATATATATATTTTTTTTTTTTTTAAATCATAAACCCTATACCCTAAAGCCTTATACCCCGAAGCCTTATACCTTATAACTAAATTCATCTCGTATATAGTTATAAGAAAATTTTTTATTTTATTTTCTTGTAGTAATATAAAAATTCGTATATACAAAAAAATTTAGTTTTATTATTTTTTGGAAAATTATAATTATATATATTTTTAAACTCATTTTAAATAGTAACTTTTTCACAAAACTTTATCTTGTAAAATAATCTTAAATTTAGTTAAAAAGTGTCCAATAAAGAGTGATCTCTGAGATTGTTGACATGGCATAATTTACACTGTTGGATTGTTTAGCCAACTTTATCTCTTTAATCTAGACCGCTCTTTCTCATATTTTCGTTTACCCGCAAGAAGAAAATTTTCCGCAAATTTCGGAAAAAAACAGTCAAATTTCGTGAAGCTTCTTTTCCCCTTCCCTCTCTATGGGTAATTTTGGTCCTGAGTTCTAGAGATTCGAATTCATCTTCATCTTTAAATTCTTTTTTTTTTCGATTCTACTTTTAGTATGTTTCTCTGCATCAAAGAAGATAGTTGAATGCTGGAGATTTTATAGTTTCGTAGATAAATTATGGAAGAGATCTATTGTACTCTTGATTGGATTAAACTGTAATAAAATAACTTGTCTTGATAGCGAACAATATGGGATCCTGAAGGACGGTTCATCTTGATTTCGTTTTCTAAATCTTCAACGTTGGGCTCTGTTCATTTCTCATCTAAGCCTCCATCTTTGGGTATGCAGAAACTTTAAAATTGTGTTTGCATATGATTCTTAGTTACCAGTATGCATTCAGATACTTTTATTGTGATATTAATTTCAGATGCTCATCTATTACCAGTTGAATTACCAGAGATAGCTTCTTTGACTGGCAAGTAAATGACTAAACACATACATAAGCCTTTCTTTGATTGATTCTTTGCTCCTATTGTGGCTTTGGTAACACACAGCTAGGGAATTGAGAAGATAGCATGGGATGCATCTGGTGAACGATTGACTGTGTCATACAAGGTAGGTGATGTTAAGTAATTTCAGCATCACTTATGTAAGTAATTTCTACTCTTAACCATTTGATCTATTGTGAGCATCTTTGTAGTTTTGAAATTCGACCAAGGAAATCTATATGCTTTTATGATTACAGTGGTTTCATAAGAGGACCTGGTCCTGGTGAATTACGGAAGAGATTCTATTAGAGGCAATATGATATTATTTATGGAAGAAATTCCGTGAGAGGTAGTATGGTATTATTTTCTATATGTGCCTTTGATATTGAGATGTACACATTTAAACTTATTCGTTGTTCGAATGTCTTATCTTACTTTAGTTTTCTTGGTTTCTTTGTCTTGATTTTGATATTTTCCCTTCATCAAATTTATTAGACTTAACACAAAGTTATTCGAAAAAGATAAATTGGTTGGCATTTGGACTAGGAGGAGGATTTATTTGGTGACTATTGCCTATCCAAAAAACAGATGATGGAGAAAGTGAATATGTTGATGATGATAGTATTTATGTTATGAATAATTGTAAAGTGTTATTGATTAAAAGAGTTTAGCTAATATTTAATAGGCTTTATGGTTTTCATTGGCTGATGATAGGTTTGTATTTACATTATAAAAATTATGAAAATGTTATTCTTTTTGTAAACATGGAAATCTTTTACGGTTTAATATAATGAATTAAATTTTTAATTACTATTATTAAAAAATTGAAAATAGATTATAATTACAAAACAAATTCAATTGTATAATTATTATAATATTAATTTTTAGGTTATTACAAAAAAATAATAACACAAATTTTTGTTATCTTTGTTTAACAAAGTGCTATAATTGCAGCTCAATTATAATATGAATTTAATGCTATAGAATGTAAGAAACTAAAGCTATTATTAAAAACTTTTAATTTATAAAAGTAAACAATAGCATTGAGGAAAACACTATCGTAAATTAGTTAATTATAGCAGACATTATATCCGCTATCTAAAGTGCCAGACCTACAATGACGGGGGCTGTGAGAGCGTTTAATTAACCGCTATGGTATCCTACGATAGCGTTTTTCGACCGCTATGAAAATGCATATTTCTTGTAGTGTACCCTTTAGTATATACTTATGCATGCCAGTACCTATTTCATGTTTTACTTCCTGCATGTTTTGTTCGTTTAGGATTGTTAGATAACAACCCATATTCTTGTTTGGATTGAATCAGTAGACTCAATTTCATCTAGAGTGGTTAGTAACCGGAATTGACACGTGAAAACCTTACTACCAATTGTGTAATGCCCCAACTACTTTCTAGCACTGCAAGATGTTTATCTTGACAGATCGAATTGAGGAAATCATGGAAGTATTCATGAACGATTGGGAACTACTGTTTGAGATGATGTGTGATGCTAGTGATTTCTCTGTGAGAGATTTTCTTGGACAACAAAAAGATAAGAAGTGTCATGTAATCTACTATGCCTTAATGACTTTAGATGATGCTCAATGAAACTATGCAAAAACTAAGAAGGAGTTACTAACATTTGTCTTTGCTTTTGAGAAGTTCAGATCCTACCTAGTTGGGTCCAAAGTAGTATTCCACACCAATCATACGGCCATGAGGTATCTTTAACTTAAAAAGGATGCTACACCCAGATTATTGCGTTGGATTTTGCTTTTACAAGAATTTGACTTGGGGATCAAGGAAAATAGAGGTGTAGAGAATGAAGTTGCAGACCACCTTTCCCGACTTAGGGTGGAGGATGATGTTCCCATTGATGACAGCTTACCTGAGGAACATATGTATGCAATCAACACTAGAATAGATGACTATACTCCACCACTAAAAACGCAATGAAACTAGGTTATTCTACCTTGGTTTTGTGAATTTTCTAACTATGTTGTTGTTGATGTTGAACCACAGAAGATTACAGGGTACCGAAAGAAGAAGTTCTTAAGGGATGTCAGAGACTATGTTCCAGAGGTGTTTTCTTGAGGAGGAGATTCAGAATATTATGTACCATTGCCATGTGTCAGATTATGCGGCCCACTTCTCTACAATCAAAACGGTTTCTTAAGTGCTTCAAGAAGGTTTTTGGTGCTAACTATGTTCAGAGATGCTCATGCCTTCATCCGTGGATGCGATTCATGTCAAAGAAAAGGGAATATCTTAAAGAGAAATGAGATGCCTGAGAACTTCATTCTCGAAGTAGAGGTTTTTGATGTCTAAGAAAATGACATAAGTCTTTTCTTTATGTCTCATAAGAATCTCTATATACTTTTTGTTGTTGATTTTGTATCTAAGCGGGTTGAAGAAATTGCTAGCCCCACTAATGTTCTAAGGTTGTTCTAAAAATCTTTAAATTTGTGATTTTTCTCATGTTTGTTGTTCCTAGAATAGTAATCAGCGATGTAGGCTCTCACTTTATCAACAATGTTTTTGATGGGTCGCTAAGGAAGCATGGAGTAAAAAAAAAAAAGTAGCAACACCATATCATCCTCAGACTAATGGCAACCCACTAATTGGTGTTTTAGTTTTGAGTCAATCTTTTTGTTTTGTTTACTAAACTATTGTCTTTTAGTTTTGAATTCTCTGTTCCTTAGAAATATTTCAGGTGAAAAATATCTAACTTACTCGGAGGAAAAGAACGTTCTTCTTGATTTGCCTTTTTTTCTCTTTTGGGCATCTTCAAAGGTATATAATAGGATCGGCAAATTTTTTCCCCTCTACTATTGTCATTCCTCGTTTTTCCACCCGAGCTTTGACCTCTTTATTTTACATCAAAAATTTTTTTCTCTTTAATATGCCCCACATACAATAAAAATTCATTAATTTTTCACAATAAGCAATAAACCGCATTTACTCTAATTAACCAGAAAATTATTTTTTCTTTAATTGCATTTGTGACTAACCCGGATTTTTGTCAAACCCGATTTTTGACCCAATGTTTTATTCCTTATCCGAATTTGTGTAAAAAATCTAAATTTCATCAAACTTATAACTCTAATTTCATGTTTTCCCTTAATTCCTAAACCAATTTAATTTTTCTTAGAAAACGTGAAATTAGATTTCAAGTGTGATGAAATTTAGAATTTTTACACAAATTAGGATAAGTGATATAAAATCTTATCATAAATATGTTTTGACGAAAATCCGGGTTAATAATAAAAGCATTTTTAAGAAAACAAAAATTTTGGCTAGTTAGGGTAAGCACGGTTTATTGCTCATTTTGGAAAATTGATGAATTTTTATAGTATGTGAGGCATATTAAAGATATATATATTTTTTGATGTAAAATAGAGAAGTCAAAAGTTCTTATGGAAAAACGAGGAATGATAATAGTAGATGGAGGGGGGGATTCGTCGATCCTGTATAATATTGTGAAAGAGAATTTTTATATTTTTTGTTTTCGCATGTTTTGGTTTAGTTTGTATGGGATTGGCATTTTATGCCGAGTATAAACATTAAGAAGATTATATATATTAGCTCTTGTTGGTGGTGGCGCACTTACAACTCTAAACAAGAATCAAGCACAAGCACAATGGCTGGCTGTCCAAGCTTGTCTTGCAATCCGTGAAGACAATGGAAGAAATACAGAAAAGGAAGATTTCCGCAAAAGGATAAACCAGAAAAGGAAGATTTCTGCGAAGGAACAGAAGATAAAAAAGGAAAATGAAACAACCCTGAAGCCTATGTAAGAGAGATGAAGGGAACGGGCACAGACACGTCCAGTTCTCTACACCGAAATACTTAGGGTTTAAGATTATTTTCCCTTTCTTACTAGTGAGTTGTGACTCAATTAGGCTATTCACTGTCTTTGTTGTTAGTTCTAGGATACACGTCGACTATTCTTACGGCCAAGACTATCACTTGACTGTAACACGCTCACAAGATTCGAAATAAGACTTCTTTTTCCCTCTTTCATACTTTTAATTTCGTATTTTGTTGTTGTTCATTGTATTCTAATCTTTTTATGGTTGACTCACATAAATCCGGAATCTCTGAAAAATCGGGGTTCTCTCTGATTTTTCTTAACTAACAGAAATCAAAAAGTGCAAATTTCGGTTCCCACAAACACTATGCTTCGAAATGAACTAAGTTCATAATGGCTCATGATTCGAGAATAACTTACTTTTCTCTTACACAAGATGGACATTTGTTGGTTACAAGTAGCTCCAAAGGTCCTCTAGTAAGAGTACAAAGAAGGAAATCGAAAGCAAAGGTTAGAAAAAAAAAATATATATATATATATATATATATATATATATATGAAAGGAAAAAAAGAAAAGAATAAAAGAAGTGGGAGAAGAAGAAGGGAAGGGATCTGAAGTGGTAGATGCTACATTTGTTATACGGACTATGCAAGAAAGTTATTCTAGTGCGTTGATCGATACCCCATAGGTAAGAATGCATCTTTTGTACTTATTTAAAATTAGAGACGTAGTTGAGATTATTTGATGGTTAGAATAATGGTGGATTTAAAGTATGAAGCGTATTGTTAGCTAAGTGGTGCTATAAATTCTTATTGATGTGGTTGTCTTTAATTAGAATCTTTAAGTTTTGGCATGTGAACTTAGGATTACTGAGATTCTGCGAGTTCCTATGTCGTACGTTATAAAACTCATCTCTGGATTTGATCTTGCTTTAGTTGAGGATATCATTTGGTTTTAACGCTTTATAGTGGACATTTATGCTTGCTATTAATCGTTATCCTAATGTTATCCTTGCAATTTGGTATCTTTACATGTTTTTAGGTGTTCATGTCGTTTTAGAGCAGAATGATGGATTTCATAGCAAATCAGATATGAATTGGGCAAGATCATAAGAGAGAAGGATCGTTCTCTACAGAAATATCGTTATGATGCACCCAAATTGCCACGAATACGAAGAACGATCGTTCTCCCCTAGAGAACGATCATGAAAATGCTCCTGGAATTTCATGGATGAAGTGATCGATCATTGCCCATTGGAAAGATCGTTCTCCATCATAACGATCGTTCACTACACCCGGGAAGACTAAGAAGATTTTCAATTTTGCACATTTGGTCCTCCAACTTATTTTTCTTTACGCATTTTACAAATGTATATGCCAATAAAACAACACGTTAATGCATCATTATTTATATTAAAATGGATAAAGATTGTCATCAAGTTGGAGTAGCTTAGGTGGTTAGAGTGTGTCGCTGTTATCCACAAGGTCAGATGTTCGACCCCTCTCGTAGCATTGTCATTTTTAATATTAGACCAAGTCAATAAATGACTCAGCTTTTTATTTGTACACGTCAGCAACGTTAACTGGTAATCTGACAGCGTGTCGGTACCAGGCACCTACGAGTTAATTTTTTGGAGTACGAGAACCGAATTCAACATGGTAGACAATATAGATGTTGTTTAGTAAGCTTAAAAAATAAGTGACTGAAAAAGTAACCATTAGAGGTGTACATGCACTAATCGGCCATTTCCCTGTTAAGTACATATGAAGGATGCACTAAATTACCTGGAACTACATACACCGGAGACAGAAGATCAAGAAATGAAGCAATAACATTAAAAAAATAAAAAAAAAGATAGAAAAACTAAAAAACTAAGGAGGGAAGAGCTTATCCTAGGAAACTAATTGACGAGAGAAGAATGTAATTGGTCTCATACCAACTAGCCACACAATAGAATCATATTACCCCATCTCCGATTCTTTTCTCAGATACTATCCGGTTTCAACCAATCCAGCCTCAAACATGCCTTTAAAATTTTTCAATCTACCTCACGTCTATACGATAGTATAATTACCGGCACCCAGAAGCATGTGTTTATGCCTAGACCAAAAGAAATTTTTCTTGTTAAAAAAAAGAAAAACCGAGTTTATCATCTATACGCAAAAACACAAACTAAAAAGAAAAGTTATTCATACGGAGCTCTCATTAACAAGAGGCTTTACAAAAGGATAAAGTTCATATCTAAAATTACAGCTCATACACAAATATCTTCCTCCTTGTTTCTCATTGCATAATTCCGGAAGCTTCTCCAAAATAAAATTCAAACACGCAATGCATTGTTTACGCCTCATATTCTTCATACATTGTACCATTGCGTACAACTTTTTCGTACCAAGATTTTCCTCCCCTGTCGCGTACATATAATTCTTCCCATATTTATAATTTCTTTTATCAGTGGCTTTCTCTTTCAGCTTAAAGAGCAGAGCCTTTGTCTTCTTGTTAAACAAATCTTTGTCGCCACTCACATCCTTTGGGTTGTTCATTAAAAAATTGCTCTGGTGATCGAACTCCTCCCACTTATAGACTGAAGTAATTTCGAGAACACAGTAGTCGTACCATATTATTCTGCTCTTGTTATTAGGACATCTCTTACGAATCTGTCATATATATAAATTAAAATATTATTTTTCTAGTGTTTTAAAGATTAGACCAGATGAGGGGTCTGACCACATTCAACCATTAAACCAGATAAGTGATCGGGTTGGGTTAATAATAAAAATCAAATCTAGTCAAACAGATTTAAAATCTAAATTCAACCGGCAAAAACTTAAGAGCTGACGACCCAATTAAATTGTGTTTTTCTAGTAACTTTTTAAGCGTCGGTCTCCAGTTTTCAAATCATTGTATTTTTTGTTTGAAATATGTAATATTGAAGTGACGTTACCTCAAAAATAGCAGTAGCAAGGCAAGAGTTGCATTGAGATACGGAGATATCGCCCCGGCACTGGATACGAGAATCAACTGAATCAGGTGTATCACCAGTACCGACACCATAGAAACCGTATAACAGGTCTGACCCAGCTTCAGAGAGAGCTTCGATGGCTTGATTAACGTTTTTCTCGAATTGACTTCCTGACTTGTATGTCCCTTTACTCTTGATGCATTCGTGGTGAAGATATGCATTGGTCAAGTTCAACGCATTGATCTTGTTTAGAGACAAACATGTGTGTATAAAAAGGAGTTGCAAGGACACTATGGCCAAGATCGGGACAGTGAACGAATAAGTCATTTTGGATATTGATATTTCTGCGGAGGGGGATGCTTTTTACTAGACGATTTGTGAAGGATCTGGGATGATTATATAGGACAGCCACGCTAAATGGATATTTAGTGAAGATGGCTTTAATAAATATAGTAAAAATAAATCGAGGATTACTAGTTGTTGCCCTTTTTTATTTTTTTGGTTAGGTTATACGAAATTGATCCATAATTTTTGTTTTAAGATAACGTTATTTTAGTGACAGGAGAGAGGAGTTGGCGTTGAGACTTGGTGTGTATGGCGATAAAAGTGTTGTGACCCAGTTCATACTCTTACAATCACACGATTTGTACGGTGTCAACTTAAATGAAGGAATTCATAAATATAATTAAAAAATCAAATATAATAAGATTAAGATATGATTTGGCAGAGTATTGGTTGTGATGCGTATGTGGGTTCATTGATGTACAATTTCGTCTATTAATATTATTACCATAACTTTATTTTTTTGCCGTGGTAGAATTCTACCGCCTCTTAGTCAAAAAATTGTTTTTTATACAAAATTTTCGGATTGATAGACTAAATATTACATCCAGTTACCCATACAACAATCAGCCCAAAAATAAACTCAAACCTACAATTACTCAAAACCAAACAGATTTGTATTGGGCGTTCTAAGAGCATCTCCATTAAAATATCTCAATTTGGAGTTCTCAATATAAGTATATGTGTAAATATATATAAATATTATTATTTAGTTATGTGTATCTCAAAACAATGAGATACTTTTGAGTGGGTTTCTCATCATTTTGAGATACCCATAATTACTTACACATATATGTAAATTGAGATACTTGAGATACTAGCAATGGAGATGCTCAAAGAGCATCTCTATTGGAGAGCATCTCAAAAAGGGGTTCTCAATATAAGTATGTGTGTAAGTATATAAAAGTATTATTATTTAATTATGGATATCCCAAAATCATAAGACACCCACTCCAAAATATCTCAAATGAGATACTTTGAGATACTTTGGAGTGAGTTTCTCATCATTTTGAGATACCCATAATTACTTACATATATATGTATATTAAGACCCCCTATTTGAGATGCTCCCAATGGAGATGCTCTTAAGGTCCAAGTTAAGTGGCAACCAACAAAAAGAAAATCCTAGGAACCCTAGAGATGAAGTAGAACGCTTCACCTCTTGCTGCTGCCGACTAAGGCACGAACTTCACTAGATCTTGAATTCAGGTGACATGACAGAGATTTCAAAGTAGCGGTGAAAGAATCATCATCGATACCCACGCAAAGCCACGACAGACTTCAGAGAGAATGAGAGAAAGTAAATTTACGGCAAAACATGGACAGATCTAGGCATCGACTGAAATGGTTTAGCTTCGCTTCCGGTCACCGTTGTCCCCGCCCCGACAATTGGACTACGAAGCCCCTTATCACCCGGCCACCTAGATGTAGATCCGCCTTGAGGTTCTCCTTTCCTAGCCCCGCTGTCATCCGAGCTTCAACGCCCTGATACAGATCTAGCTAGAACACATCACAACGAGACTACTTCTCCCTTTCGGTGGTTCTAGTGAATGTAGCTATGAGGAGAAAAGAGGAAGCTTGGAGAAGTCACGGGTGAGGTTTCATGGGAGAGCTCGCCGGTGTTCGATTCACCAGCGAGCCCGAAGACCGAAGAGTAGGCGATTGTGGTTCGATAAGATATTCTTGGTCTCGGAAATCCTTTCAGTGTAGTTCTCAGAGAGAGAGAAATGAGGAGAAAGAAAAAATTTTAATCGGCAAGAATACTGTTCAAAAACAATTGTTAATTTTGAATAAAAAATTGTTGATGCCCTTTTTGGCAAAATACTTTCAGTCTGATGTATATTGTGATATTTATGTATTTTTCCCCTGGTCAAATACGATTATACACTTACAACCAGGGTCATTATGAAGCATGAAACTCCTATGTAATATGACATGTTCGTTTATTTGTCTCTAGCGAAAGCGACTTGCAACAATGACATATGTTTGTTTGTTTGCCTTTTGCTAGCAACAACGAATAAAATTTGTAACAAGTCGTTGTTCATTTGCCAATCACAGTAATCAGCGACATCGACCAGCGATTCAAACTAGCGACAACAAGAGCGATTTTTGGTCGCTTGTTTTTTTAGCGACTGGTCACTCCGGTCATGCGGTCAGTCGTTGCAACAGCCAAACGAATAGCAACTAGTCGCAACGACACCTATTAAAAAAATAAAATAAATTACTAAATTAAATAAAAAATCATAATAAATTAAAATAAATTCACAAAATACAAAATAAAATTTTGAAAATTAAATAACACGCATTTTTGCTGAAAAACGCATTTCCATGTTTTTTATACGAAAAATGTGTTTCCCCGTGTTTTTGTGAGAAAACGCATTTCCGCATTTTTTTGCACGAAAACAAATTCCGCGTTTTTTGCGGGAAAATGCGTTCCTGCGTTTTTTGCGGAAAAAACTTTTTCCATGTTTTTTGTGGGAAAATGCGTTTCCGAATTTTTTGCGGGTAAACGTGTTTCCGCATTTTTTACGAGAAAACTCTTTTCTGTGTTTTTTCCAGAAACGTGTTTCTTGTTTTTGTGAAAAAACGCGTTTCTGTTTATTTTTGTGAAAAAACGCGTTTGCTTTTTTGAGGGAAAATGTGTTTCCCCATTTTTTCTGGAAAAATGCGTTTATGGTTTTTTGTTCAAAAACGCGTTTTGACGTGTTTTGCGGAAAAAGCGTTTCAGCTTTTTTTGCGGAAAAATGCGTTTCAGCTTATTTTGCGGGAAAACGCGTTTTCCCATTTTTTGCGGGAAAACTTCTCAATATCAAATCAAACCCAAATATTTTCAAACCGAACCAATTCGATTTAGACTAAATATCTTAAAGGTTTTTATATTTCCTAACCCGAAAACACCAAAAACCGTTTAAACTGAACAACACAGCGACAGCGAAAAGAACAACAGAAGGTGTCGCTGGTCACTGACGCAGCGACTGCAAGACGAACAACAAAAAATGTTGTTGTCGCTAGCAACAGATAAAAGAACAGGCCATACTCAAAATGCTAAAGAATAGGAGAATTATTATGTGACTAATCCATCACACCACATGTGCTTCAAAATCACTCAAAAATCGATTTCATCGGTGAGATTAGGGGCAGAGTTACACGGGCTAAGCATATTGATTTTAAACATATGGTTTCAAGAAACGGGTTCAGAGAAGTAATCATGTTTACATACTTAGTGTCTATGTTTACACCAAATAATTAAAAAGAGGCACTAGTTTTTGAGTATAAGATATTATTGAGGACAAACATGGCCGGCGATGAAGATTCGTCTAGTCCACTGCGAGGATTTTCAACACGAACTAATACCTCTCAAGCGACACAATCTCCATATATGCTTTATTCTTCAGATAATCATGGTGCCCTAATCCCCTCGGTTGTATTGAACGGAGATAACTACAATGAATGGTCGTCAGAGATGTCCAACGCTTTACAAGCTAAAAGAAAGATTGGCTTCATCAATGGAACTTTAACGAAACTTGAAGCCAACAATCCATATTATGATAATTGGATTGTAATGAATTCAATGCATGTAGGATGGCTTAGATCCTCCATTTATGCTAAGCTTCGTTCAACGGTAACTTATATTACTGAAGCTCATCTGTTATGGACAGAACTGAAAGAGCAATTTTTAGTTGCCAATATTATTCGGGTGCATCAAATTAAAGCACAATTGGCCTCATGCAGACAAAACGATCAATGTATCCTTGAATATTACGGTCAGTTGTTTGCTTTGTGGGATGATCTCCGTTTGTTTCAACCTATTTTACAATGCCTGTGTGGTGTAGCCAAGGAGTTTGCGAAACAAAAATAAGAAGAGATGATTCATCAGTTTGTTTTGGGATTAGATGATTCAAACTATGGCAGTTTGAGTACAACGATTACTGGTACCAATCCTTTGCTAAGCCTTGAATAAATCTACTCCAAACTTATCCGAAAAAATGGTGATAAAATTTTTGATACCAGAGCCTCTCATCACATGACTGAGAATCTTGCTTTGCTAACTTGTCTTCAAAACACACCTTCATGTTCTGTCGGTTTTGCTTATGGTGGCAAAACCGTGTCCTCAAGCAAAGGGATGCTCGTTTTCGCTAAAAGCGTGGCGTTAACGAATATCCTATATGTTATGGACCATAGTTTCACATTGATATTTGTTTCTAAACTATTGCGGTAACTTAATTGCTTCGCCACATTCACTGACACTTTGTGTTTTCTACAGAAATGTTCCACAAGGATTCTGATTGGGACCGATGAAGAACGTCATAGGTTTTACTACTTCAAAGAAGTAATGACAGCAAGAATACATAGATTAGATGCAACTGCATATTTGTTCTTGTGGCATCGACGATTAAGACACCCTTCTTTTTCTTTACTTTTGGATTTACCTGTTTTTCATGGGATTTCTTTCTCTTCCTGTTCTTTGTCTTGTGATGTGTGTTATCATGCAAAACAAACACGAGATTCTTTTTCCGTTCGCTCTAATAAAATAAAAGAGAATTTTGATTTAATTCATTGTGATGTTTGGGGTCCTTATTGAGTTTCTTCTTTGACGGGAGCTTTTTATTTTCTTACAATCATCGATGACCACTCCCGTGCTGTTTACACGTTTTTGATGAAGGCCAAATCCGAAGTTGGCACGTTATTGTGCCAGTTTCTTGCTTATGCCACTTGCCAATTTCAAACACAAGTCAAGATAATTCTGACAGAAAATGGAACTGAGTTTATGTGCTTGTCTCATTACTTCAAGGACGCTAGAATCATTCATCATACCTGTGCATTTCAACACCTCAACATAATGGACGTGTCGAGCGCAAACATAGAAAAATCCTTAACGTCACTTGTGCCTTGTTGTTTCAAGAATCTTTGCTAGTTCGCTTTTGGGGAGAAGCAGTTCTTACTGCCCCTTACGATACTAATAGGACTCCTTCGGCCAAACATAAAGGGAAATCGCCTATCAAGATCATATATGGGGCGCCGCCTTCTTATGCATCGTTACGAGCCTTTTGTTGCGAATGTTATGCTCATCACACTATCCGCGATAAAGATTAGTTCAATCCATGAAGTCGGCCTGATATATTTTTGGGCTATCCTGTCGATAAAAAGGGCTGGAAGTTGTTTGACTTAGAGAAGGAATAGGTGTGTGTTTCACGAGATGTACGGTCCTATGAGATGATATTTCCATTTGCTATCTCTTCGTCTCCACCTATGATATCGTACTCTATACCTGTTCATGACGCTTTGTGCTTTAATGAAAAAATTCCCATTCAACCGATCATACCAGACAGGGGGAGCATCTCGTCATCGACAACAGCTCACGATGGCGTTGAGCTGGTCTCATCGTCTCATGTGGTCTAACCTTCATCGCCAGCTGAAGCTTCCCCACCGGATCTTGTTTCACGACTTGTGCGACGAGGCCTTTGTGATCATCATCAATCCGTCATACTTTACAATTTTGTTACTTACACGAATCAAGCTTCTTCAACACCCGATCACGTCTCATCTGGTTCCTGACCGGAATCCTCTGCGGTCTCAGGTACATGTTCTTACAATTTAACTCACTACATCTCTGATGCTTTGTTTACTCCACGGCATGGTGCCTTTGTTTCCAATATTGTTTCTACGCCTGAACCACGTAATGATAAAGAGGCTGCTCAACATGATGAATGGTGATCGGCAATGTCAAAAGAAATTGAAGCGTTAGAGGCTAATCATGCATGGGATCTAGTTTACTTGCCAAAGAATAAGATTGCTATTGGTAGTCAATGGTTTTTGAAGGTGAAGTATAATGCTGATGGATCGATTGAACGTTACAAAGCTCGGTTGGTAATTTAGGGCAACAATCAGGTTGAAGGCGAAGATTACACAGATACATTTTTACTTGTGGTTAAAATGACTACAGTTCGCACTCTTCTTTGTGTTGTTGCAGCGGCACAGTGGAAAGTTTTTCATATGGATATTCATAATGCCTTTTCCTGATGATGATCTTTCAGAAGAAGTCTACATGAAACTTCCCCCAGGTTTTCATCACAGTTTTCCCACTAAGGTATTTCGTTTAAGCAAATCTTTGTATGGTTTGAAGTAGGTGTCTCGTTGTTGGTTCAAAAAGCTCTCTGACTCTCTATTGAAATATGGTTTCACTCAATCTTATGATGACTAATATTTGTTCTCTGACACAAAGGGTGCGTTAGAGCTTCGTGTTTTTGTTTAGGTCGACGACTTGTTGATATGCGGTAATGATGATGCAACTTTGACGGAATTCAAGAGCTACTTAGGTCGATTTTTTGCGATGAAAGACCTGGGTCTTCTCAAATACTTTATTGGTATTGATGTTAGCCACGGACCTGATGATTTCTACTTAGCTCAGAGCAAGTATGATCTCGATATTATCTCCAACGTTTGTTTACATAGCTCCAAGCCTGCTCACACACAACTTGAGTAGAACCATCAACTCGCTATCGATGATGGTCCACTAATGGATGACCCACATCGTTATTGTAGGCTTATTGGCCATCGTATTTATCTTACTCATACTTGTCGGGAGCTTAGCCAATCGGTCCATGTTCTCTCTCAGTTCATGCAGAAGCTTCGTGAGGCACATTGGTCCCCAGTTCTACATATAGTTTTGTTTTTGAAAGGCTCATTGATTTATTTTGTTTTTCATGCATTTTATCCCTCATTTCATACTCATTAAGAAACCAGGGGATAAACATCTGGATAGTGTACCGGGGTGCCTAAACTGGTACACAAAAAGAAAACCTATACCAGTTTGGCCAAACCGGTATGGGTCATAAAAAGTCAACCTAGGACTTTACCCTTTTGGCTTAAACCCATTTTTAATTCGGTTAACCCAACTGTTTATGGGTTAACCCAAGACCTCTTGAGGATACTATTTAAACATTTTACCTAATTTTTAGGATCTTATCTCATCTTTAAGCTTTATTTTCTAAGAAGAACTTTGTAATCTTTTGCTTCTTAATTCCATTTTGAGTTTGATTTGTTGCTTTTGATTGCTTTTCTTCTTCTAAAATCTATTTCTAATCATGATTGAACACATTTCTAGTCTTGGATCTTGTGTTTTCTCCATGATTAGTGAGTAGTCTCCTTTAAGCAAATGGTTAGGTAGATTAGGGTGAATAGGTGATGAAATGTGATGTTTAGGTTTGTAATTCATTAGTCTTCATGTATTTGATGTTCTTAATGCTAGATTTGACTTGGTCAATTGTATCCAGATCATAGGATGATTAGAGCCCGGAATGTGTTCGATGAAATGCCGGATTCAATAATTGCATGCTAAATGAGGCCTAGCCAAGGGATTTGGGTTAGTTATTTAGTGGTTTAGCATAGATTAGTTCTTAATATTTTATAATCATGAAATTATCCAAGGGATTGTTTTAATTGCATGATTAGAGAAATTATTAGTGTCATGAAAGTGAATTAGTCTATTTATGGAATCTTATATCAAGGATTAGCTTAATAGTTAGTATTAAACATCACATGAAACAATTTGTTCACTAGAATCAATAACTTATACCATTTGCTTAGTCTTTTATTTGAAAATTCAAGTTTTAAATTTATGTTGACTTTTCTTAATTGCTGTTGACATTTTGAATTATTGACTTTTTATTGACTTTCTAGTTTATGCATGTTTGAATGTTTCGAAACCATCCAAACCTTATTAGCTTAGACTAGACATAATTCTAAATGGATTAGTGTGTTAGGTTTTACCTGAATTTGGTTGATATCTTAAGTACTACAACGATGAATGATTAGACTTAAGTATTTACTTAGATAATATAAAAATTCTTGTCTATCAAATTGGCGTCGTTGCCATTTCAGGATATTTTTAACCAGTAGTGCTCTGAATTTATTTGGGACTAAGCTCATTTTCTTTTATTTCGCCAATCTCTCTACTTTTTTGTGTGCACTTCAGGTGTATGAATCTGAGAGGCAGAGGCCCTACAAACCTTCTACCGATTGTTGAGGACATTAGAGCACTTGAATGCCAACACACTCGAGAACGAAGAGCTCAAGAGCGTCTTGCTCATATTCAACGTTTGGACTTGGAAATAGACAACCAGGATGACAAATATCAGGATTCCAATGGTGGTGGCAACAACAATCGACCACGCACCATTGGAACAAATAATGCCCCGAACCGCCATGCCCAACGTACCGGCATTCGTCTACCACCAATTGCCAACAACAACTTTGAAATCAAATCCAGCCTCATCACCATGGTTCAGAATGCCAAGTTCCATGGCTTACCAAATGATGATCTTTTGGACCACCTGGATAATTTCGTTATGTGGTGTATCACAATAAAGATCAATGATGTGACTGAAGATACTTTTAAGATGCGTTTTTTTTTCATTTCTCTTTGGGTGAGAAAGCACACTCTTAGGAGAAGAACGTTCCAACTGATTCGGTTGACACTTGGGACGCTTGAAAGAAAGCATTTCTAACCAAGTTCTCCTCACCCTCCCGAACCGCGATACTCCGGAATGAAACTTTAGGATTTGTGCAGCGCGGGACTAATCTTTTTGGGAAAGCTTGGGAATGTTTCAAGGGATACACACTCCAATGCCTACATCATGTATTTTCGGGCAAGAGTCTCCTTAGTACTCTCTATCGAGGACTTGCTCCTAAGTACATGATGATGCTTGGCACAACTAGTCAAAGGAATTTCTTTAGACAAACCGAAGCTGATGGTTTATTGCTTTTTGAAAATTTGGCTCAAAGTGATAACAATTATGGGGAAGACTACAATCGTTCAATTCGAGCTATTGGTAGTGATAAAGTGTATAAGAAAGACTTGAAATCCTTGGAAGAAAAACTTGAAATCCTTGGAAGAAAAGCTTGACAAGTTCATCATTTCTCAACAAGGAGCTGCCAACTTTATTAGTGATGTTCAAGAGGATTACCAACCTCAACAAGAAGTTTTTGAAAACATTTTATCCAAGCTGGGCGTTTGTAATCTTCAGGCTCCAACTTGAGGGGAGTATTGAGAATAAACATGGATTATGTTTTATCTTATCTTTAGATTTTCTTATTCTAGATTTATGCCTAGCTTATTCCTTATTGCACAAATTTTAGGTTTTGGTATGCTAACGTCTATATAAAGAGGCATCGATTACTTTAATAAAAACCAGTTGTTTTGATATTCAATTCTACAAATATCTGCTATGGAAGAAGAGTTTGATCAATTCAAAAGGAGTGGTATTTAGGATTTAGTAGTGCCTAGACAACAGGATTGTAATGTGGTATGCATAAAGTTGATATTCAAAAACAAGATTGATGAGCATGATACATTTGTGAGGAGTAAATCATGTTAACCATGCATTCTTTCAAGGGAATTTAACTAATGAAGTCTACATGTCCCAACCACTTGGATTTTATTGACAAGGATAATCCTCATTTTGTATGCACGCTTTTCAAAGCAATTTGGATGCTCAATCATGTTCATCGAACGTTGTATAATGAATTATATGCATTATGACTCCACTCGGGCTTCACCAACGCACTCACCAATGCTAGTCTTTTCATCTAAAATCATCACGGGATTCTTGTCTACATGCTTGTCTACGTTGACGATTTTTCTCCTCTTGGGTAACAATATTTCTCATCTAAATATATTGGCAATCGTTCTTATTTTCTAGATATTGAAGCAACTTATACATCTCATGGCCTATTATTAACACAATCTCGATATTTTGCAGATTTATTACATGCGACGAATATTACGGAATGCAAGTCTCTAGCTACGCAATTGTGTTTGAATGCTCATTTCACTCTACGCTCTAGCACTCCTCTTGATGACCCTACTAGCTCTTGCTAGATTGTTGGAGGTCTACAGTATCTCTCACTCATACAAGTGAACATCAATGATGACGTCAACAAAATCTCCCAATACATGATCTCTCCTACGGATCAACACTTGGTGTTAGAATTTGAGAATAAAAATTAAGAAAGTGTTGAAGAACAAGAGAGACAGTAAGTGAGAGAATAGAGAGAATGGAGACGAGAAAAAATTATTCTTCTTAAATTTCTTTTCAACGTATATCAAGTACTTAAATAAGGATACAAAAATTAGTAAATTAAAAGGAAACAAACTCAAAACTACTTTAGGAGAATTACAACTAATTAATGCTTCAGACAGGTTGACCAGACACAAATTATGAGAATACTATAACGACTCCTTTTTATTCTTGATTAATCACCTCACCTCGTCATGTCTGGGTCACCTCGTCATGCCTGAGTCACCTCGTCATGCCTGGGTGGTTCAGCTCACCTTGTCATACCTGCGTGGTTCAACTTACATCTTCATGCCTGGGTCACCTCATCAAGACTGGGTGATTCAGCTCACCTCGTCATGCAGGGGTAGTTCTGCTCACCTCGTCATGTCTGGGTCACCTCATTATGCATGGGTAGTTCAGCTCACCTCGTCATGCCTGGGTCACCTCGTCATGTCTGGGTCACGTCGTCATGCCAGGGTCACCTCATCATGCCTTTGTCACCTCGTCATGCCTGGGTCACCTCGTCATGCCGGGTCACCTCGTCATGTCTAGGTCACCTCTCCTTGTTTTGATCTGGTGCTTATTTTTCTAAGGCTCTTTGAAATTTAAGCCTTTATAATTTAATACTCCCCCTCAAGCTTAGACTTGGTACGAGTCTAAGCTTGGAACCATGAACCTTATCTCATTAAAAACCGTAGTATGAAAAATCACATGGGACAAAAACATACTAAGGGAAAAAGAGTATAGGACTCATGCTTAGAGGATTTATTCCTTGATGAGGTCAGTGAGTCCAAGTCTCGAGTGAATGGACTCACATACCTTCAGGCTTGTTGCTTTTGTGAAGATTTCTGCTAGTTGATCTGAGCTCTTTGTATAACATGGTAAGACCACTCCTTGCTCAACCATTTGACTGACTTTGTGATTGTTTACCTCGATATGTTTGGTTCTTTCATGGAAAACGTTGTTGGAGGCGATGTGTATTGCCGCCTGATTATCACAGTGCGTGGTGATAGGTCTTTTAGTTTCAATGACCAAGTCCTTAATCAACCCTCTCAACCATGTTAACTCGTTTGTAAGCTTCCTCATGGCTCTATATTCGGCTTCCGCACTTGAGCATGAAACGATAATTTGCTTCTTGCTTTTCCAAGTCACAAGGTATCCTCCTATAAAGGTGCAGTATCCGGTTGTTGACTTCCTATCCACCCTATCACCAGCCCAAATCTGCATCGCAATATCCCATAATCTCTGTATTCTTATTGCATCCCATCCATATTCGTTGGCCTGGAGCTCCTTTTAGGTATCGAAGAATCCTCTCCACCATCTTCCAATGTCTTTGCATAGGTGATTGCATATGTTTACTTATCTGATTAACTGCAAACAACAAATATCAGGTCGAGTTGTGGTTAGGTAAATTAGCTTTCCTACCAAACACCTATATTGATGTTGACCTTCATATGCCTCATCTTCACACTCCTCTTCTCTAATGACTTTGTAGCCATCTTCAAGAGGACTCTTGGCTGGTTTGGAACATAGCTTCCCTGTTTCACTTAGCAAATCCATTGTATATTTCCTTTGGCATAAAAGCAGTCCTTCCTTACACCTACAAACTTCTATACCGAAGAAATATTTAAGCTCTCCCAAATATTTAATGTCAAAAACTGATTTAAGAAAGTCTTTAGTAGATTGTATGCCTACCTTATCATTCCCAGAGATGATGATATCATCCACGTAGATGAGAATGTCCACTATTCATTCGCGACTTTGGAGTACGAATAAGGTGTGATCACTTTCTGATTTTACAAATCCTCTTGTCTTCAAAGTTGAGCTTAATTTGTGATACCAAGCCCTTGGAGATTGCTTCAATCCATATATAGCCTTCTTTAGTTTGAGAAATTTTCCTTGAGAGATTTTTTCTAAACCGGGAGGTGGGTACATGTAGACTTCCTCCTCTAACTCTCCTTTCAAGAAGGTGTTTTTGACATCCATCTGCGACAATCCCCAATCAAGGTTAGTAGCCAAAGCAAGAATAACCCTTACCGTGTGAAGTTTAGCTATGGGTGCATACGCATCCAAGTAATCCTCTCCATAAGTTTGGATGAATCCTCTAGCTACCAGCCTTGCTTTGTATCTCTCAATGTCTCTATTACTTTTGTACTTGATGGTAAAAACCCACTTGGAGCTCACGGCTTTCTTTCCCTTTGGAAGATTCTCTATGGTCCAAGTCAGGTTTGTTACCATGGCTCCCAATTCATTATTAATTGCCTCCTTCCATTCTTTCTTCTCCATTGCTTCACCATATGTCCTTGGAACCTGTTCTTGGTCTAATTTTCCAATGAAGACTTGGTGAGTAAGAGGAAATTGAGTTAAAGAGAAAACCCCTTGTATTGGATGAGCCATTGCCTTGTTGTTGAAATATCTTGAAAGTGGTTTCCTCACTCTAGTGCTTCTTCTTAGAACCAGAACCGGATGTGAGATTGGTGCTTGAGCTTCATCACCTTGTTCATGGTTATTTTCATCTAGATGGTTTTGGCCTACTTCTTGTGCTAAATTTGGATGATGATCTTCTTGTGCTAAATCCGGATTACTCAGATGTTGGTTGTCCCCCTCATGATCAAGGTGGTGAAGATCATTTTCTTGAGTATTGTTTTGACCATTTGGAGCTTCTTTATGCTCTCGGGGAGGTTGAGAACCTTCCGTTGAAGTCGTAGGAAAGAAATTCAATCCGAGTTTCTCAAGTAACATCTTGAGATATGCGGCCCTATCCGAAGGTGAGGTGGAGAGATCCTTAAGTGTATCCCAGTTTCTCTCTTCATAACATCCCTTGTTCTCTATAAATCTCATGTCCCTAGTAATTATGATCTTTCTCGTCTCGGGTATATAACATTTATACCCTTTTGGGTGATAGAATAGCCAATAAATATTGCCTTGGTGCTTCTAGCTTCTAGCTTGTTCCTTTGGTCACCAGGTACCAATGCAAAATAAACACAACCCAACACACGTAAGTGAGTGATTGGAGGAGGTGCTTTGTTTAATACCTCATAAGGTGATATATCACTAAGGACTTTAATTGGAGTCCTATTAATCAAGTAGCACGCGGTGACTACGACATCACCCCAAAACCTCTTTGGCACGTTTGTATGGAACATCATAGATCATGTAACCTCCATGAGGTGTCCATTCTTTCTCTCAGCCACTCTTTTTTGTTGAGGGGTGTAGGGGCAACTTGTTTGATGAAGAATCCCATGTTTAGCTAGGTGGTTTTTAAAAGTGTGGCTTGTATACTCTCTTCCATTTTCAGATCTGAGAATTTTAATAGAGGCGTTAAAATGATTAGAGATGTACGCTTGAAAATTTTGAAAAGCTTCTAAAACTCTATCTTTGGATTGAAAAATTGTTAGCCAAGTGTACTTGGATTTTCCATCAATAAAAGTTACGAAATATTTATGGTGATCTCTAGATTCGCAAGGAGAGGTCCAAACATCAGAGTGAATTAAATCAAAGCATTTTTCATACATAGTTGTAGACTTAGTAAACACCGATCTACAATGTTTACCAAGTATACAAGATTCACAATCATAATGATCCATAGAAATACTAGGTAACAACTGTCTTAAAGCCTTAACATGAGGGTGTCATTATCTAGCATGCCATAACACATTACTAGTATTATCAAAAGATGATGAACAGAAGATAAAGGAGAATTAAGCTTGTTGTCTCTAAGAATATAAAGCCCATCCTTGGTTTCTCCAGTACCAAACACCTTGCTTGACTCAATATCCTGAAATGAAACCGCATTAGGTACAAAATAACATTGCAATTTAAATCATTAGTAATTCTTTTAATAGATACTAGATTTGAAGTAAAAGTGGCAATAAAGAAAGCTTTTGATTCTTTATCNTGGGCATAAAGAAAGCTTTTGATTCTTTATCAAAAAGCTTAAGACTACCAATACCCTTTATGGGAACCTTGTCCCCATTTGCAATTATAACATGACCAAAAGCTGGTACTAGACCACTAATTAAATTCGGGTTACTAATCATGTGATGGGAAGCGCCTGAATCTAATACCATGGGTCTCATTATATTTTTAGCAAGTAATGATTCACCATTGAAGCTACTCAGCACATTACCAGACATGGAGGCCTCCTTGAGAGCCTTGACTAAAGCATCCAAGTCACTTTTCCTTAGGAAGTCCCTTGAGACTAAAGGAGTGGCTTGGTGATTGTAGGAAACCAATGCAAGAGACTTGTCTTCTTGGGCTTGGTTTGGAACATTCGTAGTGTGATTAGTCCCATTTGAGCTTACGGGCTCTCTTTCCTTTCTGTCTTGATCATAGTGTGCCCTTGATCCATTAAATCTTGTTCTAGGACCATTGTTGTTTCTAGGTCGTCTTAGATGTGGATGAAGAACTCAACACTTCTCCTTAATGTGACCATTCCTTTTACAATGGTCACAAAACATGATTTTTGTTTCATATCCTTTGTAGGAACCTTGATTTGCCATAATGAGATCCTTCTTCCCACGAAAAAGCCCTAGGGATCCTTGTTCCTTTTTTATTTGGGAACAGACCTCTTCAAGAGTTGGTAGTTTGTCACTCCTTAGAATATGCTTGATTCGATCGTTGTAAGTAGGACTGAGTGTAAGAAGAAGGCCGAATACTTTATCTTGTTCCTCCTTTCATTAAGGGTATCTTGATTTGTAGTCATAGGTCTAAGCATTTCTAACTCTGCCCACAAAGCTCTAAATATACCAAAATGTCTTGTAATTTCGGTGTCCTCTTGGTTGAGCTCATTTATAGCTTTCTTGACTTCAAAGACTCTGCTCAAGTTAGATAGGTTTTCATAAACCTTGTAAAGAGTGGTTCATAGGTCCTTTGCGGACTCACAATATGAGTATGCCTCCAATATTGTGGGATCTAGTGAACTTTGCAAGATTCCAAGGACCATTTGGTCATCTTTGGCTGTCTTCTTAGTTGGAGCATCTTCTTGAGTATGCTTCCAAAGACCTTTGCCTCCTAGGGCTGTCTTCAATGTTCTTGACCAAAGCACGTAGTTCACACCTTTTAGATGCATAGAAACATTTACTTGTCTTTGAGTGTCGATAGATTGAAGGGTAAATCGATTTGAATATGTGGAATGATGAGTGTAAGCGGAAGTGTGAGGTAACAAGAGCTATTGCTCTGATACCATGTTAGAATTTGAGAATAAAGATTAAGAAAGTGTTGAAGAACAAGAGAGAGAGAGAAAGTAAGTGAGAGAATAGAGAGAATGGAGATGAGAAAAATTTATTCTCCGTAATTTTCTGTTCAACGTATATCAACTACTTAAATAAGGATACAAAAATTAATAAATTTAAAGGAAACAAACTCAAAGCTACTTTAGGACAAGTACAACTAATTAATGCTTCAGACAGGTTGACCAGACACAAACTGTGAGAATACTCTAACGACTCCTTTTTAGTCTTGATAAATTACTTCACCTCGTCATGTCTGAGTCACCTCGTCATGCCTGGGTTACCTCTTCATGCCTGGGTGGTTCAGCTCACCTCGTCATGCCTGGGTCACCTCGTCAAGACTGGGTGATTCAGCTCACCTCGTCATGCATGGGTAGTTCAGCTCACCTCGTCATGCCTGGGTCACCTCGTCATACCTGGGTGGTTTAGCTCACCTCGTCATGCCTGGGTCACCTCGTCATGCCTGGGTCACCTCGTCTTGTCTGGGTCACCTCCTCATGCCCGGGTCACCTCATCATGCCTGGGTCACCTCATCACCCCTGGGTAACCTCATCATGCCTGGGTCACCTCCTCATGTTTTGGTCTGATGCTTATTTTTCTAAGGCTCTTTGAACTTTAAGCCTTTATAATTTAGTAGGTTGCACTCAAGCACACACTTCGATACCTAGTAGGCACTCATAACTGAGGCATTTCCTATTCCCACGATAATCAGCTATCTTTTCATGCATTTACCGATGCAGATTGGGTGGGCGATCGTGATGACTACATCTCCAACGGTACATACATTATATATCTTGGAAGACATACATACCATCGCCTGGTCTTCGAACAAGCAAACTGCAGTCACTCTCTTATCTATGAGAGTCGAGTATGCTTGATTGCGTCTACTACTGCGGAGGTTCGATGGCTTACTTCTCTCCTTAATGAATTAGGTATTCAGTCGACTATCAGTCCTACTATTTTATCATTGTAACAACATTGGTGCGACATATCTTGCCACTAATCCGGTGTTCACTCTAAAATGATACATCTAACTCTCGACTATCACTCTCTTCATAAGACATAACCATGCACAAGTCAATAGGATAAGCGTCTCTCACGTCTCAGCGATCAACTGATGACCGACTAGCCAAAGTTCTCACCATATCTCTTTTAAGTGCCAAGTTCAACCGTTTTTCCATTAAGATGAGCTTCGCAAATGGCAATCCATCTCGAAGGAGCGTATAAGATACAATGATACCATATGTATCATCTCTTTCATTATGTGCATACTCACCTCTGTATAAATATGATCCCTTTTACACTGTATCTCAAATTTGAAATTTTTGTCATTTATCTAAAGTTTTTAAAGCTATTTTCTCTTCTTGATACTCTATTTTCTTTTTCCAAGGGTATAATTAATTATTTGTTTGGTTAACATCGAGAGGCTTTACAAAAGGATAAAGTTCATATCTAAAGTTACAAGTTGTGCACAAAACTCTTCCTCCTTGTTTATTGTTGCAGCATTTAGGAAGCTTCGCCATAATCAAGTCCAAACACAAACTGCAATTTTTACGCGACAAATTCTGCATACACTGCACCATTGCATATAACTTCATTGGTCCAAGACTTTCCTCCCCTGCTGCATACCCATAATCATAGTCCTTGTGAATGCGATTCTTTCCCTTATTAGAGAAGAGCTTTCGTCTTTTTGTTAAACGATTCTTTATTACCGGTCACATCTTCGGTGTTGTACAAATAAAAATAGTTCTTGAGATCAATCTCATTCCAGTTAGAGTCCGAAGTCATCTCAAAAACACAGTAGTCGTACCATATTCTTCTTCCTTTGTTTTTTGGACATCTCTTAAGGATCTGTCATAGATACATTTTTTTTTTTTACATACAAAAACACAACAACTATACTGGTGATTTGCAATATATAAAATGAAAGTGACGTTTACCTCAGAAATAGCGGTGGAGAGGCAAGACCTGCATTGGGATGACGAGATATCGATACGACACTGGATACGGGAAAACACTACATTAGGAGTATCACCTTGTGCAACTGCAATGAAACTTTCATTCGACAAATCTTCAGGGATCACACTGATGGTGATCTTGACGTTCTTCTCGAATTGACTTCCCGATTGGTATATCCCTTGACTTTTGATGCATTGGTGGTGCAGATACTCATTGGTTTGATTCACGGACAAAACATTCTGTACAAAAAAAAGTTGCATGCCCACCAAGGTCAAGATGGAAACCAAAACATGGTGTTTCAATCCAGAAAATAAAGAATTCATTTTGTGTTATGATATAATGTTTTTTTAATTACATCAATTGTGAAATAGTTCGGATGTTTATATAGGAGACTTGGTAGAATTGATATTGAATGAACGTAAATGATTTTTAATTTTTCTGATAGTTATTATAAGGGTTGTATAGCTTTTTTTTGGTTAGCTTATACGAAATTTGATTAATATTTTAGCTTTTAGAGGATATGTTTTGAGTGTGTAACGAACAAGAGAGAGAGAGAGGAGTTGGCGTTTAGACTTAGTATTCGCGGCGATAAAAAATGAAGGAAGGTTAAGTATAATAACAAGATTCTCTATCTTTTGTGTCAGTTATATAATAAGCTTCCAAATTTAGTTTAAACTAAAATTAGTACTATCTGATATTGGACTCGGTGAGAGATTTATATACGTGGAAGGATGAGAATAAATATGTTAGTGTTTATGTTCTCTTATACTAATTTAGTGGATGAATATAAACGATATGAGATCTGACAATTAGGCTATAACACATTAACACTGTCTTTTAAGTTCGGCAGATGAAGGTATTGGTAGATCGAAAGCACCACAGAGATAAAGGAAAGATCTTTAGTGCCATAGAAATTGTTCTATCTAAAGTGAATCTACACAATGAAACATGAGTATCAATTTTCAACAAAAAGCGCTTGAAGTAGTAGAAAACTAGCTATGATTATCAAAAGTTGAAAAGATGCAAGGTTGTAAGAGAGCTTTATATAGTTATTCTTCAACTTAGACATAACTTTTTCGTCAATTCCAAATTTTTAAAAATATCTCAAAACAACAAAATTTGTCAAAAGAAAACAACAAAACGTTTAAACACCAAAAACTTGCTAAATATAAACAACAAATTAACTAAGATGCTAAAGACTTTATTGGGTTTATAATATGCTTTTTGTAGTTTTAAACCATTGGAAAACTAAGGCGATCAATGCTGATTTTTTTCCATTCAGCTTGATATCTTTGATGAATTCTTCTTTTTTAGCTCACTGAGATCATAGAATGATGAGGTCTTCAAGTGCTTCCATATGAGTATCTATAATTTTCTTTAACTGCTCACATAACCTATGGTGCAAATGATACGGAAAAGTTACATTTGAAAGAGATTATCATGTGCTTGTCGAGTTGATGATCATGTGTCGAATGATTCGGTTTGAAGTTTTAAAATTGGATCACACTATTGAATCAAATAAACCAATATATGCACTTTAGGATTTCAGAGAATAATAACTTTTATTAGATTATGAAAATCACTCAAAACTTAATCTCTCTCTCAAAAACATAAATCACTCTTATGTTCCTATTATCTAATCTAACATACATACATACATATATATATATATA
>OVBE01002950.1:0-28624 GCA_900406425.1 Iberis pinnata | reverse complement strand
AATCTAGATCATAAGTAGTTTATTGCCCGGAAGGTGTTCGATGAAATGTTTGAACCAGCTTTTGAATGCTAAATGAGGCCTAGCAAATGAATTGTGTTAGTTAGTTTAGTGGTTGATCATGGATTAGAACTTAATGTTCCTTAATTGTGTAGTTTTCCAAGGAATTGTTTAGATTTCACAATTAAGGAAATGATTAGTGCTATGGAAGTGGATTAGTCTTTAATTGGAAATCTTAGACCAGGGATTGACATTGATTGATTATTTCATTGTTGGTTGATTGTTAATTATATCTCTTGATAGTAAGATCCATTATCCATTGCTTTTATCTTATTTGTTTCTTTGTTTCTTGTTTATTTGCATTTTTGCTTCTTAGATTAATTACTCATAAAAACATCATTGGCTCTAGATTAGTTTGATTCTCATATCTTTAGTGTTGCATCTTTAGTCCCCGTGGATTCGATTTAAACCCTTTCTATATTACAAACGATTAGTAAGGGGATTGGTAACGAAAATCTCTCTTACCATGTAACACCTTCTCCAACTATGTCCAGACTTCCCACAAAATATACATCCTTTTCTAATTTGTGTCTTCCTCTCTTCAACATCTGGTTTTCTGATCAAAATCTTATCTTGTTTTGCAATAAAATTAGAGAGATTACTTATTTGTGTATTAGAAGAAGATTATGTACCTTGATATCCAAGACCCCAATTCACTTTTGGTGGTTGTCACATAGTTAAGATTTGATCTAAATTCTTTGTTCCACTATTAAGCATTCAAATCTTCTTGTGATTTTTGTTCAACTGAGATTCAAGTCCCTGTTGTTTCTTTCTTTCTTGCTCAATAACATCAGACAATCTCTGTAACTTCAGATTCATCTCTTGTTTCTCTTTCAGTTGAACCGCTAATTCTTCTTTTAATTTGTCAACTTCAGAATCTGTCTCTTTTATTGGATCTTCAAATCTTTTTGATTCAACCTTGATGAATTCACTTTGTTCTATCTCTAGTATGTTAACTTGAGCTTTTAACACTGCCTTTTCTACCAACATAAGATTTTCATTGCTTAAACTCACATACTTGTCATACAGACTTTTGAGTTCCAACTTCGGATCAATGTCTTCCTCAGCTGAATCACAATCACTGTTTGACACTGTTTGATTATTCTTCTTCCATAGTAGCACACGTGTGTGACATAAGAGAAAAAAAGTTCAATATCAGTCCTTCTTAATCTTCTCCATCTGATTCGCTATCACTGAAGTAAAGCAAATATTTTTCACTTTTCTTCAGAGAGCTAGGACATTCATTCCTAGTGTGACCAAAGCCTTTCCATTCAATGCACTTTAGCTCCTTTTTCTTTGTGAGTGGACATTCACTTCTGAAGTGACCGTATCCCTCACACTCATGACATTGTAGATCCTTCTTTCGTAAGTTCTTGTTCCCATCATTTTGAGAATTTCCTAAAGCAGATTTATCTCCTTGTTCAAAACGCTTCACTATCTTGTTGAAATTCGTTGCCATCAACCTCAAATTCTCTTCAATATGTGAAATCGATTGTCCTCAGTTTGAGTTGTAAATGCTCTTCCTTTTGATTCATTGGGTTTATCATTCACAGTTTCCAATTCTCCTGCTTTCAACATCCCAACCAATTGATCAAACTTCATGTCATCAGTGTTCATGGCCATCTTCAGAACAGCTTTGTGAGCATGATATTTTAGAGGTAAGCACCTGAGGAGCTTCTTGACAAGCTTTTTCTCCTTATATTTCTTACCAAGAACAGTTGCTTCATTTGCGATAGAGCTTAGTTTGGTAGCAAAACTGGTAATCGACTCATCATTGTCCATTTTTAAGTTCTCGAAACGAGAGGCAAGATGATTTATCCTTGTCCTTCGTATATTGCTATCCCCTTCGAAATGTGTGACAAGTGTATCCCACGCATCTTTAGCAGCTTCTCATCCCTGGATAAGTTCAAATTGTCCAAGATCAACAAGACAACAACCATGAATATGGCAGAGATAGCTCTGGAGTTGTACTTTGAAGCTGACTTTTCTGCTTCAATCCGTTTATCAATCGGTTTAGGTATTACTTTCTAATTTTCATCGAGAGTTGTAGGCTCTTTCCAACCATGAACAACAGATGTCCATGCATCTTCATCCATGCTTTTAATAACATGTCTCATACGGGCTTTCCAATGTCCGAAATTTCCTTCATCAAGCATTATGGGCTTCTACACAAGAATCAATTCTTTCATTGCCTCCATTTTGTTCCTAGGATCTCAACCTGTGTGTGATTTCTTTGCAAAAATTAGCGAGGTGACCCGCTCCGATACCAATTGTAAGTTCTATAATCACTAAGACAATTGAAAGAACGAGAATGTATGAGCACACACGAGATTTAACGAGGTTCAGCAATATGCCTACGTCCTCAACCCGACCCTTTTATTAAGAACCACTTAAACAATCTTACAGATCTGTTTAATCAAATTTATTCGACGACAAGGACTCTTGACTCAACACTAACCAGTTCTTGATCTACCATGTCTCACGCACACCAACAGGTGTGTAACACACTCGTGTTTCACTCACTAGAGAAAACCCAGACGCTATGTATTTCTCTCACGACCAACTCTCTGTTTTTTTTCTTATCCTCAGAAAGTGTAAAAGCCTAGGTTAACATAACCTATCTTTTTATACTTGCTTGATCTCTAAATCTTCAATTTAGAATCTTTCCTTAATCTTGATTTCAACAAATCTTTTTGTTAAGATATTCCTTCTAATATCTTCCTTTAATCTTGATTTCCATAAATCTTTTTGTTAAGATATTCTCTTCTAATATCTTCCTTTAGCTCCAAATCTACTCTTTAATAATTGCAACTTGATCCCTCAAAATCTCTGACTTAACAATAATATCTTAATTTATTTCATTAATTACATAAATTATTTCAATATACATAAAAATATGCAAATAGGATTCCGTAAATCAAGTGATGTGGTTTATTGGTTATTTAAAGAGGAGTCGTTATGTTGGTTCAAGTATAACGATCTTTTGTTAGTGTAGAATTATAAAATCATTTTTCTAGTCAAATATGATATCACATATTAAACTTATTAAAAAATTAGGTAAGTGGACTATTTTACATACCACTTATCCCAAAGAGATCATCTCGACTCCTAACTTTTTCTTTTTTTTCTCGCAAAAAAATTAAAATTAAAATATGGACATTCTCAAAAATATCATTACAAATTAGGTTCCAAAAATACTACGCATTTTCAAAAATTTTCAAAAGTACCATATATGTTTTTAAAAAATACTACAAAAATGTTTTTGTTTAATTTTTTGAAATAATTTTAAAATTCAAATTTAAATCCTAAAATCTCAAAACCAAACTCTACCCCTTTCAAAACTAAATCATAAATTCTATTTATTGTACCCAAACTCAAAATTTTAAATTTTAAACCTTTAAAATTTAAAATCTATGTTTGTGCTATTTTTAGAACATTTAAGAGTATAATATCTTGAAAACTTTTGAAAGTGTGGTAATTTTGGAGTTTAAACTTTTTTGATGGTATTTTAAGAAATTTTTTATTAAAATATATGAACGTATATATAAAAATATAATCTCAGACAATATTTTGTACTCTTAGATATAAGTGGACTATAATTTCCATGTCTTTACACTTTTGCTTTCGTTTTTTCTTTTGTCTCTACTTCACATACGGGGCTTGATGTTTTTGTCTATTATTTCTAAGATAACGTCGAAGGAACTAAATAATCTTTTCGAGTCAATACTAAACTAACGTTCATGACAAGATTTTCTACATAACTATTAAAGAAAACTTATTAATAATATAGACACTAAACCAATAAGCGTATTTTTATATAACGAATTTAAATTTGGTGCATACTAGGTTATCCGCTATACATACACTATACTTTATTTCAATATACAACGTCTTATACAAATTATTTTTGACTGTTATTTTCTTGGAAATTCCCGAAGACGATAAACATAGTTTATTACTTTATTTCAGGTTGAATTGTCCAAAAACCTTTTTTCTAGATTAATATTTTATCGTTAAAGCATCTGAATTGGTGTTTTATTTTCTATATTTTACTTCATTTTAAAACAAAATCTATTTTAATAATATTTTATTGTTTGCTATAAAATAAAAACGAATAAATTTATTTCAGAATTGAATAACACTTTATTTCTTTAAATATAAAGATAAATTTTTAGTTGTGAAATGGTCACTTGTCTTCAATTTATTTATAAGTTATGCTTAAATATAGTATATATATAACAATATGTGATATTTATTTAATTAAATTAATTTCAAAATTAAAATCACACATAATTAATAGAATTTATAACAATGTAATAGAGATACAATTTAATTTATATCACTAATATCATAAATAAATATAAACAAATTGAACACGATATGAACATACAATCTAGTATGGTAGAAATAGAATATTTAAAGTATCCTGTAATATTTAGTTTTGTTATCATATTTAATTTGTACAAAGTAATGATTTTAACGAACTAATGCTAAAATTTATTATTAGGATAAAATTATTGAATTTTAAAAAACTAAAAAAATAATTTATATCATAAATGAATATAGTTTAAAAAGCTATTTACAGTGAATAATCAACCAATCATGTTCGAGAAAAAAATCTTAATATCGGATTCGTTTAGAAGAAAAAAAATTAGCAAATTACTGGATAAGAGTTTGCTTTAACTTATTTTTTTGTGAAGAAAATGCATTTGAAATTATGAAATCATATAATTGGAGAACAACGGTTGTTCCATATGTAGGTTTACTGCTAAAACTTGTTTCGGATTTAGGACCTAACTAATGACCAAACTTGAGTTATCTTGTAAACAGTTCTACTTTTAAACGATTGCACAAACTAGACTTGAAAATTGATTTTTGGAGTATCCGAATAGTATAGTCCTTTTAGTGTGTATACATCTTAAATAGTATCATGGTAAAGTAGAGAGATAAAGATTGTTTTTTTGCTAGGTAGAGTTAGGGATGGGGGCTTTTAATATCTCTTCATGTGAGTAATATTGTTCAACAGTCCATTTACTGGATTTTAGAATGAGTCAAATGCCTGGTAATATCTTCGATTGGCAAACTCTTTTTCCAATGTAGTAACTACTGAATCGATCATTTGGTTAAAATTGTTTGTTTTTCAATAGAAATATTATAACTTAATAATTTTAAAGAGATTTTTTTTATAAACTTCTAAAGAGATTGAACTTATGCAAAATCTAAAATCCATAAATTTTCTACTCTCGATTAGTGAAGGACCACTAGAAAGATGGCTTATAATAATTTTTGTCAAAAAAAAAGATGGCTTATAATAATTTTTGTCAAAAAAAAAAGATGGCTTATATAACATAATTTTTTGGCCTTATTGTTGATAAAGACTAGTTACTCTTCAATGAAATACTTTTATGTCGCTAAAATATAAAAAAGGAGTTAACTATATATATAAGGGATTTGGCATTAATTTTTTTTATTTATTATTTTTTGACGAGGGAGTTGGGCATTTAGGTGTGGACAAAGGCAGCCAAAAGTTTGAAAAATATTGGAAAATATTATAAAAAACATATTTCAATGTATACTGTAGAACTGATTGACAGATCCTTATTGATTTACCAAAGTAACCCCATGATTATTCTCCCTTGGACACATATGAGGAGGTTTTTTCTTGTGCAAAAGATATTTTTATTATTTCCTTAGACCACATACCGGTCTTCCCTTTCTTAAAATCCATCTCTAACTTTTTTCAAAACAATTCTAAGCAAATATGTAGAAACCTATTGTTGTGTTTTGAACTAGTTTCGGTTTGTGTCTATTTCAGGTGTTCACCTACCTCTTTCTGACGTCATTACCACAATAGATAGAAATTCCATGACCAATCACTAATCACTAAAAAAACACGTTTATCGTGACGGTCCGTCAGAAATTTGTCACGAATGATCGATTCTGACAGAAACCTGATAGATTATGTTCGTCAAAACTAGATGGTTAATAATGAAATATTCGTCAGAAATTTCTGACGGATTCCTGATGGATGCTTATTGACGGAATACCGTCAATAAGTACTCCATCAGCATTAGATCAGAAAGTATCTGTCAGGAATCTGTTAGGATTTTCTGACGAATTCTTGATAGAATTTATGATGTCATATTCCTGATGGTATATGTCCGTCAATAAATTTATAACAGAATAGTGACGAATTACTGACGTATCTTATAGTTTTAACTTAAAAAATATATTAATCAAATTATTATTTGATTAATATATTTCTTAATTATAATAATTTATATTTATTAATTAATTAAAAATATAATTAAAATTCTAAAAATATTCATAAAATTAAAATTTGCAAAATATTTATAAACCCAAAAATATTACAAATATTCGATACAAACGATAAAAGTCTATAAACCAAACCTAAACGCATCTACTGTGGTGGTGGTTGTTGGTACCGCTGCGCCATCTGCGCTATAAACGAATTCATCGTCGTCTCCAGCTGAGCTTCCATCTGACACTGCATCTCCTCTTGTTGGGCTTTCAGCTGGGCTTCGATGCGAGCCTAGATATGAGTTTCTTGCTTCCTTTGCGTGGCCTTCATCTCAATCATCTCTTGTTGCATGGCCTCCATAGTCACGTCCTTCCGCCTCATCTCCTCGTCTCAACTGGGACCCTCGATCGAGAGGATCCCGGGGCCCTAACATGCGCCCCTTCTGTTTCTTCGTAGCCTGCAAGAAACAAAAAATAAATCACTATATTAACATGCCTAAGACGCAATACGGGAGGACGCCACCATCAATAGACTCCTGAGATGCCCGCTCTGATATCAGCCGCCGTGTCGTCTCGACAACCTCGCGAACAGCCGGATCTTGTACTTGGCCCGTCTTCTTGTTCGTGTGGATGTCATCCATAAGCTCGATAGGCGTTGGTCGATGGCCAGTCTCACGCTCCTATTTTAAAATTGAGAATCAAATTAGAATTCAATATTCAATTATTAAGTTTGGTATATTGAAAATATTTTCATACCATCTCATCAGCTCGAGTGACCACACTCTTCAAACCGGTGTTGGTAGGCGAGATCCCCTTACCATCTCGTGGGCTCATCTGGTTCTAATTGTTGTTCGTCACCTTTTTCTTCGTCTTCTGTTCCTCCCAATATTTGACGAAGCCTTCCAAGACTTCTTCAGTCATCATGGTGTGCCTTTTCCCCTCAACGTACCAACTACGCTTCCACGCATAGACGTGGCTAGTGTAGGTCCTGGCCGCTCGTGCATAGAAATCTCTCTGGACCTCTCAGGTCATCTCAGGTGCCCAGTTGAACTCAAGCTATAATGTTTAAACGATGTATTTTAGTAACTACATATACTTGTAATTTGTTGGTAAATTGATTAATGTAATTTTTACCGTGAAGCAGTAAAACCACTACTCCTGATCAACGGGTGGCATATCTTTAAACTTAGGATATGCCACTCGGAGAAGTATTTTGCATCATTCACTTGATGCATTTCGTCATGCCGTTGTCCGTCTATTGGAACCAAGTTGCACTGTCACGTGCAGACGGGTGCAGTCTCGTCAATTGCCCCCGTCCGGGCTGGACTAGGAGGTCCTCTATAGAAATTCGCTCTCGAGGAATCAGAGGTCCTTCAGGTGCCTGCGTCTCAGGCACCCGAGTACCAGTAGGAGACGTAGTTGAAGGACCCGATGACTGGCCGATCTCCGGCGGATGTCTAAATCGACCGTAAGAACTGAAATTTAAGATTAATATTTTAGTCTTAATTCTAATAATGATAAATAATATATATAACTCTAAAATGATCAATAATAATTTTAATTATAAAAATTATAATTTTAAATTTAACAATTGTTTAATAATAGTAATTAAAATTTAGAATAATTAAAATCTGAAAATTTAAATTTCAGTAAATCTTAAAATGATAAATAATAATTTTAATAATAACTAAAATTTTTAATTATTATAAATTTTAAAATTTAAACTTTAATAAATATAAAAAGTGATAAATATTAAATTTTTAATTCTAAAATTAAAATTGAAAATTTAACCCTAACCCCTAAATCCTTAAATCTAACCCTAAATCCAACAAAATCCAAATCAAACTTAAATCCAAAAAAATCCAAAATCAAATCCTAAATAACCTAAATCAAACCATATATCAACCCTAAATCAACAATCAAACCTAACATTTCTTAAACTATACAATTTCAACTCTAAATCTACAAATTTCCAAAAATCTAAAAATCCAACAATCACCTAAAAAATCTCAAAATCACCAACTAAAACAAACCCTAAACTAACCACTAAACTTGGATCACCCATTGCAACGGTTTGGAATCGGTTAAAGAAGTTGAAATTGGGGGATTTGCACCAAAAATCGCCAATTTTTAGGGTTTATCTTGAAGAAGAAATGGGAAAGAAGAAGTCTGTTGGTTTCTTTTATATCGGAGTTATTAACGGACAGATCTGTCAGTAACCAAAAAAATTGAATTTTCACATGTTTCCAATTTTTTGGAAATCTGAAACGCGCTTAAAAATAGAGTTTACTGACGGATTTGTGACGGATTACTGACGGATCCGTTAGTAATCCGTCAGTAATCTGTCAGTATCCACAAAATATTATTTAGGGTTTGATATTTTCACTCAAATTGGCCACGTGAGTTAGCTTTCATATAAAAGTTATTTGAGGTCAATCCATTGGGGCAATCAAAAGTTATGGCGATTTTACTGAAGACTCGTCAAGTTGTCTCGCTGAAGAAGCATGTGTAGCACGTGATGGAGTAGATCGATCAATCCGGGTTGGATCGATCGATCCAGAAGGCTACCAAACTTACAGAAGTTTGGGTCGATCGATCCACACTTGGATCGATCGATCCGTATGCTCGAGATTTGTTGAAGATTGCCAAAAAGATGTTTCCGTCCTCAAGACTTATCATTGGTTTTCCTTATTAGGTTTTATTCTTTTTTGAGCTCTATAGGAGTTAGAAGCTTAGGTTTATTTTTAAAAACACATAATACAATTCACAAAAAACAATTCACTACTTTTGAGAACTTCTATGAGAGAGACGAATCCTGGCACATGTATTTGGAGAAGAATTCTACACTCTCTTATTATTTTTATCAAATATGATTTTTGAATATTTTCTCTATTGATGATTGTTGATTGTTTGGCTATGTCTGAGTAGTCTATTTGTTAGGTTTTAGGGATTTCCCAGGGAAAACAAGTTTTGATGGTTATGAATTGACTTTAATGGATTTAATTTGTTAGGTTCTTAGTCTAGATTTGTTATCATTGCTTGAATTAGCTTGATCACCTAGTACATGAATTTATGTTAATAAATACAAAGGGATTTGGTTTATTTAATCTGACATAATCTAGATGAATAAGTGTCTGCTTGCGGGAGTATTGTCTTTGATGCTTATGAACATATCAAATCTGTAATCACTGCATGATTTAATTGACTGATTTAGAGATCTAAGATTTCGGGAGAAGGTTAGTCTTTATTTCTAGAAATTCTATCATAAGGATTTAATACTTCGGGAGGAGATTAGTCTATTATAGTATTTTGAGTTGAGAACTATTTTCATCGTTAATCTTGCTTGTCAACCTGAACCTCAAACCTGAATACCTGTGGAACTTCCCTATCGCCTAGCGTTTTATTTCATTGGTTTACATTCGATTTAATTATTCGCTTTACTTTTAAATCGTTTCGTAAAAATTCCCTCTTTTATTTTATCTTAGCTATAATCGATTTTTAGCTGAGAGTCATACTGTCTGGTCTCTGTGGGATTCAACCCTTTACTATACTACGAGGATTTGTTCTCTGCAATGTAGATTTAGGATTTCAACCTGAACCTATCATATTTTTGGCGCCGTTGTCGTGGACCAATACAGTGCCTTTTAAGTATTTCTTAGTCTAGTATAAGTTTTTTTTTTTTCAGTACTAATCTCGTTCTTTTTTTTTTTTTGAAGATGCATGACCATGAGATCTGACAAACCACCTGAACTGCTCAACCTCACAAACGAAGAACTCGCAAGATTAAAACGTTCAAACCGGAAATCTAGAAGAAGCGCTAGTTCATCCACAACAATGGCTGACAACGTCATTCATAATCTGATCATTCCCTTAGTTCAGAATGCCCATAACCCTCCAGGCTTGGAACATATAAGAAAGTTGGCGCTCAACCAAGAAGGAGGAAACGACACTCAAGTGCCGCCGTTAAATCTCGAAGGAGATGCAAACCAGGGAGGTGGTAACGCCAATCAAGGCGATGGTAATGGTAATAATGGCGAGCAAGCCCCACCTGGACTTAATCAAAATCGCCCACCTCACCAAAACAGGATACTAGTTGGCGATTTCAACAACCCTGAAGCTTTCCTAGTCAATATGAATGCCCTCCACCCTCGACAGCCTCAAAGATAGGACTACCAGTTCCCGTTTCAGCTGATCCAGTTGCTAAGAAAAAACTAGTTTCATGGCTTTTCTACTGAGCATCCTATGGATCACATTGATAGTTTTGAAGACATTTGCAGCACAACCCAGTTGAATGGAGTCTCTAAAGACTTCGTGCATTGTAAGCTCTTCAATCATTCTTTAGCTGATAAAGCTCTAAGGTGGCTTAAGTCGTTACCTGCTAACTCAATAGAGACTCGGGAAGAGTGTAAAGCCAAGTTTCTGAATCACTTTTACACCTCCACCAGAACCAATAATTTGAGAAGTAAGATCTCTCAATTTTAGCAAGGACCGGTGGAATCCTTCTATGAAGCATGGGACAGGTTCAAAAAGTACTTGCGGGATTTTCCACATCATAGATTTTATGAGTTGAATCTCCTCAACACTTTCTACAGAGGTATCGATCAGAAATACCAACTCTCTCTAGACACAGCTAGCAATGGCGATTTCATGACCAAACCCATGAATGAAGCTTACAAGCTAATTGAAAATCTTGCTGCTAGCAATAACAACCATTATCCTGACTATGATCGAAGAGTGCGATCATCTAGTTCATATTCTTCTGGATTAGCAGAGGTAAAAGAGCTTCTTACTCAGTTTCTCAAGAAACAGAATGAGAAGCATGTCAGTTTTACTGAGGATGTCGAGAAAGTTGAAGTTGATTGCTTTGCAATCAATGAATATGAAAACATCGAAGAGGTTCGCTATATTAATAGCCAGGGTTTAGGGTACAATCCAGGTTACAACAAAGGTAATCTATCATGGAGGAGTACTAATGTTGCAAATCCTCAAGATCAGTCTTATCCTCCCCAGAATACCTTTGCACAGAAGTCTGGATAGTCATTTGTCCATAAATCAGGTGGTTTTCAACAACCCTCTCAACCTGGTTTCCAACAAGCGGTTCAGCCTCAATTTCAGCGAGCAAATAAGATGGAGATGATGCTGAATCAGATCTTAGAGAGTCAACAGCAGTCTGAAAAGAATCTGAATGCAAAGCTGGATGGTATGTATAACGATTTGAACAACAAGGTCGAATCATTGTCTACTCATGTGGAGAAGTTAGATGTACAAGTTTCTCAAACTTCTGAAGCAATTAAAAGACAAGCTAGTATGCTACCAGGAAAGGTTGAAGATAATACCAAGGGATATTTCAAGGCAATAAACTCAAGTTCTAATGGAAAATATGAAAAGTATTCAAAATATGCAGATTTTCGGAATTTGAGAAGTGATGCAGAGGTTCAGATCAATCGATCAAAAATTACGGAAAAGCCTAGAAGCTTTAGATCGATCGATCCAACCGGTCCAGAAAATGACAAAAGAAATGATTGATCGATCCATTATACATCGATCGATCCATCAGAACAATTTCTGAAAAGCAAAGAAATTGATCGATCTACTCAGGGATCGATCGATCCACTCAGAGATCGATTGATCCACTCAGGGATTGATTGATCCACCTTTGAAACCTGCACCAAATTCAAAGCAACTTGTAAAAGTTCAGACCTCGTGCCCCAATAGACCTCAGGTCCCTACTGAAGAACACATGTACTATGATGCTGTTTCTCAGCAATTTCTTCCAATAAGAAGACTTCAGAAGTTAAAGGACCCAGGTCAATTGTGATTCCAGTAAAGGTTAAAGGAGTCCTCTTCAAATAATTGATGTGTGACACTGGTGCTAATGTTAGCGTCATGTCAAAGATGGTTGCTGAAATGCTGGGACTTAAGGATATCAGACCTTCGGGAATGTCATTTGCATTAGCTAACAATTTCATGGTGTCTTCTAGTAGTTTTGTGGCAGATGTGATGGTGCAAGTAGGAGATTGCATAGTTCCTATTGATTTCCATTTCTTTGACACGAATGGAAATCCTGAAGGATCGTTAGTTATAGGGAGATCGTTCTTAGATTCAGTAGGAGCTGTCATGCATGTCTCCAAGAAGCATATTTATCTCACAAACATTCATAAAATGTACTATTATCCCTTAGTACCCTATATACCTACATCAAGGATCATCATGATCAAAGAGGTAAAAACGGTGCAAGCTTCTCGGACCAAATCCGAAGACTCGGATGCCAATGTCATACACAAGGAATCTCAAGTTCCGATCAATGTTTCAACCCCAAGAATCAAGAAGAGGGAGAAGATAAAATTCCAGAAGATTGATGAGAATGCTGAGTTGGATCTGACTGATAAAGGAAAAGAAAGAGGTGCACCAAAACCAGCTTCAAGAGACAAGGATAAAGGTGAAGGAAGTTTGAAAGAAGGCAGAAAGAAAACTCATACGACTTTGATTCCCAAGTCATTGAGTGAAGAATGGATTGAGTATAAGGTGAAGAGTACGAGTTTTCCAAAACCTTTCTCTAAGGTTAGAATTCCCTTTGTTCAAGGTCTTAAAGAAAAGGGAAATAATTTTAAGAAGGCAACAATGAATAGGATGTTGAAGCTGCAGATCTCAGAGATGGATGGTAGAACTATTCAAGGTCTTTCATAGTGGTTGTTTAAGATTGATGTCTTTTAAGTTTTGATATCTATGCTTAAGGTTGCTGAGATTCTGAGGGTTCATGTGTGGTTTCAAAGCCTTTTCTCTAGATTGGGTCTTGCTTCACTTGAGGACAAGCAAAGATCTAAGTCTGGGAAATTGATATCACTTGATTTTGATGCTTTTTAGTGGGTATTTATACTTGCTATTTGTCATCATTCGAGTATTTTCTATGTGTTTTTGGTAAGTTTTCATGATTCTAGGTATTTTGGACTTTCTTGAGCAAAAAAGTGGATTTGTGCACAAAATGGATTAGATTTGACAAATACAGAAGCAAAGTTCAGCAGAAGAGCCAAAATTTGATCGACATTTGGAGATGTTGCTATGAATGGAATGGGCTGAGATTTTAACTCAAAATGGACACGTGAGTTAGCTTTCATATGAAAGTGATTTGAGGTCAATCCATTAAGGCAATCAAAAGTTATGGCGATTTTACTAAAGCGGGAGTGAGCCACTATCAACAGACTCCTGAGATGCAATCTCCTACTAGGTATCATGCGGAGTGAGCCACTATTAACGAACTTCTGAGATTCCCGCTCTTGGATCAGCCACCATGTCGTCACAACAACCTCGCGAACAACCAGATCTTGTATCTGACCCGTCTTCTTGTTCATGTGGATGTCCTCCATAAGCTCGATAGGCCCGGGTCGATGTCCAGTCTCATGCTCCTATTCTAAAATTGAGAATCAAATATACAAATTATTAAGTTTGGTATATTGAAAATGTTTTCATACCATCTCATCGGCTCGAGTAACCGCACTTATCGAACCGGTGTTGGTAGTGGTTATCCCCTTGCCATCTCGGGTATTCATCCGGTTCTTCTTATTGGTTGTCGACTTTTACTTCGTCTTCTGTTCCTCCTAATATTTGACGAAGCCTTCCAAGACTTCATCAGGCATCATGGTATGCTTCTTCTCCTCAACAAACCAACTATACTTCCAAGCGTACACGTGCTGAGTGTACGTCTTGGACGCTCGTACATAAAACTCCTTCCGCTCCTCTCAAGTCATTTCAGGTGCCCAGTTGTACTCGAGTTATAAAGTTTAAAAGTTGCATTTTAGTAACTAATATATTTTTTTGTTTGTTGGTAAATTGATCTAATCTATGTAATTCTTACCGCGAAGCAGTAAAACCAATACTCCTTGTCAGTGTCTGGCATATCTTTAAATGTATGATATGCCACTCGAAGAAGTCCTTGCATCATTCGCTTGATGCACTTCGTGATGCCGTTGTCCAACTGTAGAAACCACGTCGTGCCGTCACGTGCAGACATGCTGGACTAGGAGGTCCTCTATTGTCATCCGCTCTCGAAAGTGCGGAGATCCTTCAGGTGCCTTCGTCTCAAGCACTTGAGTACTAGTAGGGGACGGTCCCGAGGACTGGCCAATCTCCGGCAAAAATCTAAATCGAACGTAAAAACTGAAATGTATGGTCAATATCTTAGTTTCAATTATAAAATTGATAAACAATAATTTTTTTATAAAAATGATTAATAATAATAATAATTACAATTTATAATAATTCTACTTAGAAAATTTAAAATTCAATAAATCTTAAAATGATAAATTTTAATTTTAATTCTTTAAATTAAAATACTTAATTTTAATAATAATAAATATAATTTTAATAATATTATTAAAAATTGCAAACTGAAATTTCAATAAATCTTAAAATTCAACCCTAAACCCTATATCATTAAATCCAACAAATTCCAAATCTAACCTAAAATCAAACCAAATCAAACACATAATCAAAACCCAATATCAAATCAAAATCAAAACCCAAATCAATCCCTAAATCAAACCCTAAATCAAACTAAACACAACATAAACTCTCAACCCTAACATAAACCCTAAACCCTATATCAAACTCATAATCAAAACCCAATATCCAACTAAAATCAAAACCCAAAATAAACCCTAAATCAAACTAAACAGAGTCTAGACCCTAAACCCTAACATAAATCCTAAATCCTAGATCAAACTAAATACAAGAAAAATTCAATCCCTAATCAAACACAACAACATTCATTTTAATCACAATCAAAAATCAATCCCTGATCCCTAATTTCTAAAAATCACAAAAATCTCAAAAACACCAAAATCAAACATCCAAACCCTAAATCTACTTTTTAAACACAAAACTTACCTTGGATCACCCATGGACGCGTGATAGGTTAAAAATTTAATTCTAAACTAGTACTACAAAGAACAGATCAATGTAGCAAGCATAGGTATCGAAATCCACAGAGACCAGAAAGTACACGTTCACTTTCAGTTTCAAATCTAGCTAAAGCGAGGATAATTAAGTGATTGTTGTAACGAACTCAAAACGGCAAATAAAAATGGTTTAAAAACTATAATATAAAAACGCTAGGCATTAGGGAAATTCGTAGGTAATCAGGTTTAAAGTCAAGTTAACATGCATGATTGGGATTGAAAATAGTTCTCAACATGAAAAACGAATATGGAATAATCTCCTCCCGAAGGATTAAACCCTATGCTTGAATTGCCAGAGACAAACTCCCACCATCTTTAAAGCCATTCGATCATTCATTACAACCAGATTCAATTGTTCATAAGCATTTAAAACAATACTCCCGCAAGTAAAAACACTTATTCATCTAAATTAGGTCAGATTTCAAAATCAAATCCGTTTGTATTTATCAACCTATAATCATGAACTAGGTGATCAAGCTAATTCATGCATTAAGAATAAATTTAGACTAAGAACCTAACAAATTCAATCCTACAGAGTTAAACTTAACATTCAAACATGGTTTCCCTAGGAAACCCTAAAACCTAACTAATGAACTCCTCAGACATATCAAAGTGAACACAAATCAATATCAAAATATAACACATAATTGAAAACAATAAAATAGATATATTAAAAAGTGGGTTCATAATTTCTTCTCCAAATACAAGGTTCATGAATTCTTCTCCCAGTAAAAGCTCTCAAAAACTGCAAAAGGTAGTCAACAAAAACTCAGCCAAAATGCTTTTTATAGTTCTAAACGTAAAATGATATAATAAGGAAATTGGGGATGAAGTTGAGGACTGGGTTGTAAAATTTGAAAATTTTCATTCTTCTTCGGATGCTTTGCTCGATCGAGCAACCTGTGATTTTGCCCGATCAAACTCCAATTTTCTCGAATGATCCGAAAGTTCGTATTTTTCCAGGGACTTTTGCTCGATAGAGCACCATAGTTGCCCGATCGAGCAGAAGCTATGCAAGGTGCTCGATCGATCTAGCAATGTGCTCGATCGATCAAACCTCCTAAAACTCCTGAAATCTTCTGAAATCTTCTGAAATGCTCTGAAATGCTTCGAAATGCTTTGACACGACCCGGACACCTAGAATCCTGAAAATGCACCCATTTTACAAGGAAAACGCTCGGAATTACGCTGAATAGCAGACATAAATGCCTACTATTATACATTAAAACCGAGTAATATCAACTCCCCCGGACTTAGATCTTTTGTTGTCCTCAAGTAAAGCAGGATCCAATCCGGAGAAGAGGTTTGAAACGGACCACACAGAAACTCACAAAACCTCATCAACCATAAGCACGGATCCAAATCCCAAAAGACACCAATCTTAAACAACTACCTAAACTGGACTGTTTACCACCACTAAACTAATAAGCCGTTTCCTACTCTAAATCCTAAATCAATAAAGTATCAAATCATATCAACTAGCTCTTTAAATTCATTTAAGTTTAGATACATGCATTCTCATCTATGGTATATCAATCAGTTTACTCAAGTACCTTTTCTATCAAAATGCCCATACCAAACAGAGCATCAACCGACTTCCGGTCTTGATCCTTTTTCTCCCTTTCTCACTTCTCTTTTTTTCTAAAGATTTTCACTTTTCTGCGTTTTTTTTTTCTTCTTTCTTTTTCTTTTTTTCTTTTCATGTTCGCACTTTTCTGCGTTTTCATGATTCGAACTGCTTTTCAGCATCCCCAAAAACGACTACAGACTTCTACGTCACGCTTTCCACAATTTTTCTAAACCGGTTTCCTTTTTACTTTTCTGACGGGAGAGAGGTAAAGGACCCGGACCATACTGGAAGAACTTGTCGGCTTTACAGAACATTGAAGAGCAAAGTACCTAATTCTCAAAGTAAATCAACACCATAAACAAAATATTTCAAATTCAGATTAAGTCCTATCATGGCAGAGCTAGCATCAAATCATCAATAACTTTAAAGACTAGAACTTTCAGAAACAAGCAATCAGTATTGGGATTCCAATTNCATATAAGTTAGTAATCCAGAAAGATCGAAAACCATACCCACACTTGGCTAATTATCATCATCGGTTTTGATCATGGTTCCTTCGACTCTAAAAGACTAGCGAATTCAAAACGAAATTTCGAAAAATTTCATCATTTCTGACAAAATACCAAAATGAAAGTTAGATTCGCATTAGTACATACTCCCTCCCCCAAACTTACGTCACACCATCCCGGTGTGAAAATAAATCAAGGAGAAGGACAAAATAGAAAATAAATAAGTATAAAAACAAGAAAATAGAAAATGACATGAGTTCAAAAGTGAAAAGGAATACTACAAATGAAGTGCAGAGAGTCTCTCAATCAGACTGGTCACCAGATTCTTCAGCTACATCGCGCGGTCCTTCATCCTTATCATTCTCCCGCTCATCATCAGTGTGTCTCCGAGGTGGCCTAAAGCATCCAGAAACGGTCTTCAAAATCTTTCGCATCAGATTTTTGTTGTCCCGCATGAGCTTGTTGTTCCGCTGCTGTAAATCCATGAGCCATGCAATCTTCTCATCCTGAGTCATATCATCTCGAACTGGTTGAAGGACGTACTCGAGAATCTTATCAATATCAGGGACATCAGGAACCTCGTCATCAGGACTCTGAGCTCTAGCGCGTCTCTGGTTAATGCGTTTTCATCTCGTGGCATCGAGAGCAGCAGTAGGAGGTTGAGTCAAATGCTCGGGAACTGGTAGAAAACGCACATTGGTCAAAGAGGTAATACCTGTCAAATCCTTCTTTGGAAGCCAAATCTCACAAATTCGACCCTCCAAGTCCTCAAACAAATAATATCAAAACCGAGAAAACCACTTGGCTTTAACAATGTTCAGCTCATTTACTCGGTTCGTGTCTGGCCTCTGAGGAAATCACTCCAAAGGAATATCGATAGCCTGTAAAAGTGGTGTAACGAGACTACCTATCATATCTACCCTCGTGGGGTTCTTCAAAGCATCAAACTTTCGCTCGTCTAGAACCTGAGCGAATATCCAACCAATGTTGGCGTCGTGAGAGTGTTGGGATTGGTCCGTCTCATATTCATCCAGCGTGAAACAACTTATAGCATAGTGAAGAAAATGGAGCTCGAGGTTACGCAATGATCCTGCTTCTTGCTTTCCATAGAACGTGTGACCCAAGATCTTGATAGCAAAACGAATAGCGGGATTGCGGACGAGTGTAAGCTTGGCCTCTTTACCGACAAAATGCCCCCAACCTATGATACCCAAAAGATCATGTGCATTGTGGAACTTGGGGAACTCATGAATGTATCAGGATGCGTGGAACCCATAAATTGGTCCAAGCTCGGCCATTGAAAACTTGTACAACTTTCCCAGACAAAAGAACTGAACCTCGATCTTATATAGACGGGGGTTCTTACCATCATTGGAGACAATGCGAAAAGATGCCAAAACTTGGCGAGCAAGGTATTCATACAAAGGATAATCTTGAAATGGGAAGTTATTGAGACCCATACCGGTAAATAGAGTTTGAACATCTTCTTTAAGTCTGAAATCTTGTAAAACTGAGAGGTCTTCGAACCGAGTGGGATCGAATTTGGTTTGGATCATTATGTTGTAGAACATGGAATCGAAATGATCCCATTTACTACAAATCTTTCGACCCGTCCAAGTCTTGTCGCTTCGAAGTGCGGGAGTGGTAAATGAGGGGGATTTCGGAATGGAAGCTTGGGAATTCTCGACCATGGGAGCTTCATATACTTGGGATCAATGTGCGGTTCACTACTAGATGCGATGCCCTTTTTCTTTTCCGCGGTGGTAGACTTCGTTTTCTTTGCTGCGGGAGGTTCGGTGAATCCGGAATCACGTTCGTGTCCCATATTCCTGAAATGAAAGAACTCAAAAGAACAAATGAGTTTCCCAAGCAATTCATAACAAAGAGAAACCAAACGAGAATTGAGACAAAATAATGAGCAAGCGATCAAGAGACACAATGGCGATGGTGAGCAATGATTGCAAGCTCAAGAATTTACCATCTAAAAGACCATATGCAATTGATTGCAAGCTCAAGAATTTAAATTCGGCAATTGGAAAACTGAAACCAACACAAACAAGCAACAACAATCATTCATAATCAAAGTGAGACATCATTGAAACGAAAACAATCAACAAATCCGAAAATCCCAATTCAAATTCCAAACACTTAATTCAAAATCTAAAATTCAACCTCAATCTCAACAAACAACATGCATTATGCAAATAAGCACTGAAGAGACTAGTAAGGCATCCTAGAGATCAATTCCAAGACCAAAATCATTCAAATCGAAAATACCCAAAACTAACCCTAATTTTTGAAATGAAAAGAAGGGATTTAGGAGCCATACCTTGATATATCGATGAAATAAGATTAGAATCGGGTTAAGCACAAAAAACTAAGTGAAATAGGATCCAAAATTGTGAAAACGGACTAGAATCGAAGGATTTTGAGTTTGAGGGAGAGGAGAGAGGTTGAAGGTTTTGAGTGAGAAGAATGGTGGAGAAAGGGGTTCGGATACGATGGAATAGAGAAGGAAATGGTAAAAATCGGTTTAATTTCTCAAAATCCGGTTTAGATAGCAAAAATCCGGTTAAAATCAAGTTAATGCGGTTTACCTGGAGGGGTTGCTCGATCGAGCACGTATGTACCCGATCGAGCAACATTAATGAAAAAGTCCAGGGAGATCTGCTCGAACGAGCACACAGTGTGCCCGATCGAGCACCCTCATCGGGTAATTCCTCTGGAATAGTTGCTTGAGTGATTCTCATTTTTCCTGATCAAGCCAACTTAATGAAAATTTCTAGGGAGATCTGCTCGATCGAGCACCATAGTTGCCCGATCAACCAAAAGCCCTAGACCTAAAATCCCAAGTTTTCTAGGGAAATCTGCTCGATCGAGCAAGCCGGCTCTGATTTGAAAATAATGTTCCCTAATTCCTGTTTCACACATGACTCAAAACTGAAAGTTAATAGGTTAGTAACTAAGCTAGGACTGACTCAAACCAATAAATAACTAAACAAAAATACCAAAAATAGTGGGTTCCCTCCCACTCAGTGCTTGTTTAACGTCAATAGCTTGACGGTACTTACCTCTAATTGGAGGTAGGATCAGCAAGAGGTATATCAGTGACCTCTGAAAGCTCTAAAGTAGCTAGATAAGGCTTCAGCCTTTGACCATTCATAACAAACTCACCACCTTGGCGATTACATTGAACAACCGCACCATAAAGTCTCACTTCTTTTACCGTAAACGGTTCAGACCATATAGATTTCAACTTACCAGGGAATAGCTTCATGCGAGAGTTATAGAGCAACATCTGATCACCTGGTTGAAAATCTCGTGGAATGATCTTCGTGTTATGAGCAGCTTTGGTCCTTTCTTTGTAAATCTTTGAGTTCTCATAGGCTATGTGTAGAACTTCTTTTAACTCATGGAGTTAAATTAGACGTCTTTTGTTGCGGTCTTCATGTCAAAGTTCAGCAACTTGACAGTCCAAGTAGCTTTATATTCCAGTTCTACAGGTAGATGACAAGTTTTTCCACAAACAATATTGAAAGGAGTAGTACCCAAGGGGGGGTCTTGAATGCTGTTCTGTAAGCCCAAAGAGCATCATCTAGCTTCAAAGACCAATCCTTTCGGGATTCACCGTTTTCTGCAAGATCGCTTTGATCTCCCTATTCGAAACTTCAACCTGACCACTAGTCTGAGGATGATATAGTGTAGGCACTTTGTGTTTAACTTCATGCTTCTCTAGTAAACCATCAAAGACTCTATTGATGAAATGAGAGCCTCCATCACAGATGACTACTCTGGGTATTCCAAACCTTGGAAAAATCACATATTTAAACATCTTTAGCATAACCTTAGAATCATTAGTGGGGCTAGCAATCGCTTCAACCCACTTAGAAACATAATCAACAGCAACAAGGATATATAGATTCTTATGAGACATAGGGAAATGACCCATGAAGTCAATTCCCCACACATCAAAGACCTCTACTTCTAAGATGAAGTTTTAAGGCATTTTGTTGTGTTTTGATATGTTTCCCTGTCTTTGGCATGAATCACAGCAAGAGATGTAAGCATGAGCATCCTTGAACATTGTAGGCCACCAGAAACCTGCTTGAAGCACCTTAGAAACAGTCTTGAATGTAGCGAAGTGACCAGCATAATCAGAACCATGACAATGGTATAAGACATTCTGAATCTCCTCCTTAGGCACACATCTCCGGAACATTCCATCTGAAAACAGCTTGTAAAGATAAGGCACATCCCAGTAATATTTTCTGACATCCCTTAATAACTTCTTCTTTCGATAACTTGTAAAGTCATGTGGTTCAACATCAGCAGCAAGATAATTAGCAAAATCATGAAACCAAAGAGTAATTACTGCATATTTAGAGAGTTTAGAGGTAGAAGGGTTCTCATCCACTCTAGTGCTTATAGCATAGATATGTTCCTCATGGAGGCTATCATCAATTGGAACCTCAGCTTCCACTCTCAATCTAGATAAATGATCTGCAACTCCATTCTCTATCCCTCTTTTGTCCTTGATCTCCAAGTCAAATTCCTGTAAAAGAAAAATCCAACGCAGTAATCTGGGTTTAGCATCCTTTTTGTTCAGGAGATACCTCAAAGCCGCATGATCAGTATGGACTACTACTTTGGATCCTACTAGATAGGATCTGAACTTCTCAAAAGCAAAGACTACTGCTAGTAATTCCTTTCAGTGGTTGCATAATTGCATTGAGCTCCATCTAGTGTTCTTGAGGCATAATAAATAACATGAAGTTTCTTGTCCTTTCGCTGGCCTAGAACTGCACCTACCACATAATCGCTGACATCACACATTACCTCAAAAGGCAAATCCTAATCTGGTGGTTAGACTATTGGAACACTAACAAAGGCTTCTTTGATCGCGAGAAAAGAGCTTTGGCATTCATCATCCCATGAAAATTTGACTTCCTTGCACAATATCTTGGTAAGAGGTCTGGCGATCTTTGAGAAGTCCTGAATGAACCTCCTCTATAAACTAGCATGTCCTAGAAAGCTGCGAATATCTTTTACAGACTTGGGTGCCTACAAGTTAGTTATAACTTCAATCTTAGCTCTATCAACCTCAATAACTTTATCATAGATTTTGTGTCCTAACACAATTCCATTGGTCACCATGAAATGACACTTCTCCCAATTAAGCACCAAGTGTTTCTCCTCACATCTCTGAAGGACCACAAATTAGCAAGACATACATCATAGGAAGATCCATAGACAGAGAGATCTTCCATGAATACTTCCATGATGTCTTCAATTAGATCAGTAAAAATAGACATTATGCATCGTTGAAAAGTTGTTGGAGCATTACACAATCCAAAAGGCATTCTATGATATGCATAGATACCAAATAGACATGTGAATAGGAATCTATGAATGTCGTCTTCTCTTGGTCATCGGGGTGGATAGGAATCTGAAAGAAACCTGAATAACCATCTAAGAAACAATAGTAAGGGTGATTAGCAAATCTCTGAAGCATTTGGTCAATGAAAGGTAAAGGAAAATGATCTTTGCGAGTAGCAGCATTCAATTTCCTATAGTCAATGCACATCCTATGACCAGTAACAGTTCTAGTTAGGATCAATTCATCCTTATCGTTCTTAACTACTGTAATACCCCCTTCTTAGAAACAACATGCACATGACTAACCCAAGTACTATCTGAAATAGGGTAATTGATTCATGCATGTAGAAGTTATATTATCTCTTTCTTAACAACATCTTTCAGGTTATGATTTAAACGTCTCTGATGTTCTATAGAAGTCTTAGACTCATCTTCTAAATGGATCCTATGCATGCATAAATATGGTGAAATACATGTGATATCATCTAAAGTATAGCCTAGAGCTCTACGATACTTTCTTAACTAACATAGAAGTAAGGTTGTATCTACATTGTTCAGCTCAGCATTCACAATCACATGATATGTGGAATTAGGACGTAGAAACGCATACCTGAGCCCTGCTGGGAGGGTTTTAAGTTCCAGCTTTGGAGCTTTCAGCTCGCTCCATGGATCATCAAGTGGTGCAGGGTACGGTTTAGGTGAAGGCTTGGCAACTGCATCCACTAATGCCACACAATCGGTCATCTCCTCAAGTCGTCTACTAGCATCAAGCATCCTGGTAAGATCTGTAACATCATCACTAAAAGATAAATGAGCATCAGTAGTGTTAGCAAAGCAATCTCTAAAGGATCATCAAATGAGAAGTCATCAGATACTCCCTCTACAGCTTCAGCAATGGTATCAACCCAAAAAGACTTAGCATCTAAGTACGGTTTCTTCATAACCTCTTGTAAGTTGAACTTCATAACCATGTCCCCAAATTGAAGATCTATATTGCCTTTCTTCACATCAATGATTGCACCAGCTGTAGCCAAGAAAGGTCTTCCCAATATCAAAGGGTCTTTAGGTTCTTCCCCAAGCTCAAGGATCACGAAATCGGTTGGTACATATGCGGTTCCAATCTTAACCGGTAAGTTCTCTAGAACGCCTACGAGATACTTCACCGAATGATCAACAAGAACCAGTGAAATCCTTGTACACTTTATGTCAGTCATTCCCAATCGCTTAGCCACAGAAAAGGGCATAAGATTGACAGTAGATCCTAAATCGCAGAGAGATCTAGCAAATGTGATGTCTCCAATCTCAACTGATAGAACAAAACTACCTGGATCTCCAAGCTTCTTGGGCATTCGATTCTGTAGGATTGAGTTACACTCCTCTATAATCATCATTGCACCTTCTTCCAACGTTGGCTTGCTGGTAACCTTGTTCTTCACATACTTCTTAATAGAAGGAATCATTTGACAAGCATCAGAGAATGGAAGTCTAACACTCAATTCCTTGATCATATCCTTGCATTTAGCATCTTCTAGGTCTTTCCTGGAGGTTTTAGACTTCACCATATAAGGAACTTTGGGTTTGTATGCTCTCAGAGGAGCAGGAGAAGTTTCAGGAATCCTAGAGTTTGGAATAGGGTCTGGACCATTTTGCTCGATCGAGAAATTTCTTATGAATTTGCTATGATTTCCGTGCTCAATCGAGCTGATGGATTGCTCAATCGAGCAGATGCTCGTAGAATTTTTGGACCATTCTGCTCGATCGGGCAAAAGGTGCCCGATCGAGCAGAATCCTCTGAATCATTGTGATTTTGTTCCAAAACTGCATCTGCCTTAGATTCATCCAAATCTTCAATAAAACCTTCTATCAAATTGTCTTTCCCAGCATTATTGGATAAAGACTTACCACTTCTAAGCGTCACTGCATTCATAAATTCTTGATTCTTTGGATTAGAATCTTATTTTCCAAGAAGAAACCCAACCGGTCTCTTGACCGCTTCAGCAGTCTGGGCAACTTGAGTATATAGAAGCTTTATATATAAGTTTCACGTGTGTAGACAATGCTTCAAATTTCTGATTCAACTCCTTCATATCTCCTTGTATAACCCTTTGGAACTGTTTTTTTCCCTCCAGAAGTTGCTTAAACATCAACTCAACTGAATTTCCTTGATTAGCTTGGGTTTGAGAAACTTGTTGAAATGCAGGCTGAGAGGTTTGTGGAAAACCGCCTGAATTATAGTTGGGAATGAAGTTCCTGTTCTGATTTCCTTGGAAACCATTATTCCCTGAGTTTTGACCAAATTGAGCTCCAAAGTTTTGTACAAACGGTTTCTGCTGAGTTGGATGGGTGTGGTCTTGAGGATTCTCAACATTAGTGCTTCTCCAAGAAAGATTGTGATGATTCTTGTTGAAGGCTGGATTGTACCCCTGTTTAAACACTCTATGATCTTGGCCATTAATGTAATTGACTTCTTCTTCAACAACAGCAGTTTCTTGTTCTTGGAATGCAAACCAAGCAACCTCATAATCATCTACAGCACTACCCAGTTTCTGGTTTTGACTCTTAAGCAGTTGAGTCAATAAAACTTTCATTTCTGAGAATTCTCCTTTCATATCTGATATTTTTGAGTTAGCAGCCATTGTAGAAACTTTGGTTCGACGATCAAACTCTGGGCAATGATTGCTATTGCTAGCTGCTAGATTCTCTATCAATCGATAAGCATCTGGAACCAATTTCTGCATAAAATCTCCATCACTAGTTGTATCTAAGGACAGCTGGAACCTCTGTTCAATCCCTCTATAGAAGATGTTGAAGAGATTTACATATGAAAATCCATGGTGTGGACAATCACGAAGCAATTCTTTGAATCGTTCCCAAGATTCGTAGAATGACTCTACAGGAGTTTGAGCAAAGGCAGAGATCTTATTCCTTAAGGAATTAGTCGTAGTGGTATTGAAAAACTGATTGATAAACCTGGCTTTGCAGTCATCCCAGGTTACTATAGATCCTGCAGGTAGAGACTTCAACCAGCGAAGTGCTTTATCAGCTAAGGAGTGACTGAATAAAATGCAGTGCATGAAATCGCTGGTCACTCCATTGAGTTTGATGGTGCTGCAAATGTCCTCAAAGATGTCAATATGATTCATTGAGTGCTCGGTAGGTAAACCACTAAATTGGTTGTTACGAATCATTTGAACAAGCGAAATAGGGAATTGGTATTCCCTTTGTTGAGGTTGAGGGGGCTGGATGGGATTCCTATTAACATAGTGAGCTTGAGGATTGTTTTACGAACCAACTAGATGATGGTTTTGAGAATTGAGCCGATTAACTCTCTCTGGATCTCCATAAAAGACAAAGTTCCTTGCATCTACGTTCTGAGCATTCTGAACGTTCTGAGCATTTGGATTTCCTGGAGGAGCTTGGTTGTTGTTAGCTCCTTGTTGGCCTTGTGGCACTGGATTGCCGGGACCACCACCTTGCGGTTGGTTAATCAGCTGATTGAGTCCAAAAGCAGGTGGATCGATTTGACCGTCGGGTATAACCGGAATGAGTTGATTAACGTTATCAGCCATTGAGTTGGATGAGCTAGCGTCTTTCTTTGTTTTCCGGTTTGAGCGTTCTATCCTTGCAAGTTCTGAGTTACTGAGGTTTAGCAATTCAGAGGATTTGTCAGATCTTTTGATCATACACTTGTAGGACAAAGATAAGCAAAGAAGAACGAGATGAGTACTGAAAATAATAACTTTAGACGATATTCTAATAAAAAACTAGAAAGGCACAATTGGTCCCCGGCAACGGCGCCGAAATTCTGATAGGTTAAGAATTTAATCCTAAACTAGTAGTGCAAAGAACAGTTCAATGTAGCAAGCATAGGTATCGAAATCCACAAAGACCAGAAAGTACACGTTCAGTTTCAGTTTCAAATCTAGCTAATTAAGTGATTATTGTAACGAATTCAAAACGGCAAATAAAAACGGTTTAAAAACTCTAATATAAAAACGCTAGGCATTAGAGAAATCCGTAGGTAATCAGGTTTAAAGTCAAGTTAAGATGCATGATTGGGATTGAAAATAGTTCTCAACATGAAAAACGAATATGGAATAATATCCTCCCATAGTATTAAACCCTATGCTAGAATTGCCAGAGACAAACTCCCTCCGTCTTTAAAGCAATTCGATCATGCATTACAATCAGATTCAATTGTTCATAAGCATTTAAAACAATACTCCCGCAAGTAAAAACACTTATTCATCTAAATTAGGTCAGGTTTCTAAATTAAATCCCTTGGTATTTATCAACCTATAATCATGAACTAGGTGATCAAGCTAATTCATGCATTAAGAACAAATTTAGACTAAGAACCTAACAAATTCAATCCTACAGAGTTAAACTTAACATTTAAACCTGGTTTCCCTAGGAAACCCTAAAACTAACTAATGAACTACTCATACATATCAAAGTGAACACAAATCAATATCAGAATAGAACACATAATTGAAAACAATAAAATTAATATATTAAAAGGTGGGTTCAGAATTTCTTCTCCAAATATAAAGTTCAAGAATTCTTCTCTCAGTAAAAGCTCTCAAAAATTGCAAAAGTAAAAGGTAGTCAACAAAAACTTAGCCAAAAGGCTTTTTATAGTTTTAAAAGTAAAATAATAGAATAAGGAAATTAGGGATAAAGTTGAGGACTTGGGTTGTAAAATTTGGAAATTTTCATTCTTCTTCGGATGCTTTGCTCGATCGAGCACACCTTTGCTCGATCGAGCACACCTTTTCTCGATCGAGCACACCTTTTCTCGATCGAGCAACCTGTGATTTTTCCCGATCAAACTCCAATTTGCTCGAACGATCCAAAAGTTCTTATTTTCCAGGGACTTTTGCTCGATCGATCACCATAGTTTCCCGATCGAGCAGAAGCTATGCAAGGTGCTCGATCGATCTAGCAATGTGCTCGATCGATCAAACCTCCTAAAATCTTCTGAAATGCTCTGAAATGCTTCGAAATGCTTTGACACGATCCGAACACCTAGAATCCTGAAAATACACCCATTTTACAAGGAAAACGCTCGGAATAACGCAGAATAGAAGACATAAATGCCTACTATTATGCATTAAAACCGAGTAATATCAACGTGTTTGGAATCGGTTGTAGTTGTTGGAATTGCCAGTTTTTAGCCAAAATCGCAGAGTTTCACCTTTTTCACGAAGAACAATGGGGAAGAAGAAGTCTATTCGTCTCTATTATATCGGATTTCTTGGCGGAGAGGATCCGTCAGTAACAGAAAAATTGAATTTTGGCATGTTTCCAATTTTTTGGAAATCCGAAACGTGGCAAAAATAAGATTTACTAACGAATTCGTGACGGATCTTTCACGAATCCGCCAGGAATTCCAAATATATAGTTTGGGGTTTGATTTAGGGTTTATGGTTTGATTTAAATTATGAGTGTTACTCATTTATATGAATAATGGTGAATTATATTGTGTTTGTAATAACATTAAAATGATAATGCGTAAATATATGTTTAGCGTTTTCAAACTTCAAGGTTTAAGATCATATATCATTACAAACTCTTTTGAGTATCAAACATGTTTTTGCAAATTTTGATGAAATTCATTTTTGAGATTGATTATAAGTATGAAACATGAATTAAACTCATACATTAGTATGTTCATATGCTTGTTAACATTGTGTTGTATATTCATTTAGGGCTTAGGGATCCAAACCCTAAATTAGAGTTTCCTGACGGATCCTCAAAAAATAATCAGGAAAACTGATGGATTCCTCACGGTTCATGGAGAATCTGTCAGGATTTATATATACATATATATGTTTTTCATATATAATATATATATATATATATATATATATATATATATATATATATATATATAT
>OVBE01002949.1:0-28626 GCA_900406425.1 Iberis pinnata | reverse complement strand
ACTAGAAAATGACAAGAAATGTTATGTAAAAATCCTAAAATTCAAGTGTTATCAAGCACCAGCGCGGCTTTATTTTTGTGGTCATCGCGAGAACTCTCATGAGCACCGTCACGGTTCTCTGTGCGTGGTCGTCACGAGCACTTTCGGGAGCACCGATGCGGATCTCCGTGTGTTGTCTTCTCAAGAACTCTGAGAAGCATCGTTGCAGTTCTCCATGTGTGATTGTCACGAGCACTCTCGGGAGCACCGGTTTGATTCTCTGTGCATGGTCATCGCAAGGACTTCGGGAGCACCGTCGCGACTCTTCGTGCATGGTCATCTCAAGCAGTCTCAGGAGCACCGTCAGGGCTCTCCGTGCGTAGTCATCACGAACACTCTCAGGAGCACCAGCGTGGCTCTCCGTGCATGGTCGTCGCGAGCACTTTCATGAGCATCGGCGCGGACCTCCATGCATTATCCCTGCGATCAATTTTAGGAGCACCGTCGCAGAGCACCGCTGTGGTTCTCCGTGCGTAGTCTTCGCGAGCACTCTAAGGAGCACCAACACGACTCTTCGTGTATAGTTATCGCGAGCACTCTCAGGAGCACTAATATCACTCTATTTTAATGCATAATAGTGGGCATTTATGTCTGCTATTCTGCATTATCTGAGCATTTTCCTTGCGGTTTGGGTATATTTTCATGAATTCAGGTGTCCGGGTCGTTTTGGAGGAAAAAGATGCATTTCAGAGCAAATCAGAAGAAATCTCAAGTTGCAGAACAAAGAGATCGATCGTGCACCCTGGAGATTGATCGAACATTTCATTTAGCAGGTGCACGATCGATCCAATGATCAAGCAAATTCTCTTGGAAGTTTTCGAACCAAGTGCACGATCGGGCGACTTAGTGCACAATCGGGCGACTTAGTGCACAATCGGGCGACTTAGTGCACGATCAGGAAAATTTGAAGAAGAGATCGATCGATCCCTCATGAGATCGATCGATCCCTAGACCCGAGAATAATTGAAGATTTTCCAATTTTGCAAGACAAGTCCTCAAGTTTCCTTTATTTTAATTATTTTCCTTTTTGCATTATAAAAGCATTTTGGCTATGTTTTATTTTCTCCACGCTTTTTGCAACTTTAGTTTTACAAAGGGAGAAGAGATTCCTAAATCTTGTATTTGGAGAAGAATTTATGAACCCTCGTTATCTATATATACTTATTTCTTTTTATCTTTTAATTACAATTATGTGTTCTTCAAAGATATTGATTTGTGTTTGCTTGTCAATGTCTGAGTAGTTCACTAGTTAGATTTTAGGGTTTCCAGGGAAATAATGTTTGATTTTTCGGGTTATCATAAGGGGATAACAATTGTTAGGTTAACCGTGTAGATTTGATCTTAATGCATGGATTAGTCTAATCACCTAGTTTTTGATAATATATTGATAAACACAAAGAGATTTGGGTTTAGAAATATGTACTAATCTAGATGAGTTAATGCATTTGCTTGCGGGAGTATTGTCTTAGGGATTTATGAACCCATTGAATCTGAACTGTAATGCATGTTTGGATTATTTGAATATAGCGGGAGTTTGTTTTTAGTAATTCGAATACATGGACTAATATTTAGGGAGGAGACTAGTCTAGTTTATATCTTTTGAGTTGAGAAGTATATTCAAACGAAAATCCTTGCATGATAACCTGACTACCTGTGGATTGCCTATTGCCTAACGTTTGTAGTTTATCGTTTACAACTTCGTTTAGTTTAATTATTGCTTATTCTAGTCACAAATATATTATTAATCTGTCTTAGCTTGATTTGAAATTGAACTGAAAGTCGTGCTGTCTAGTCTCTGTGGATTCGACCCTTCCTGTGCTATAGTGATATGTTCTCTGCAGTGTAGTTTATAGGATTAAATTCTAAGTCTATCATAATTTTGGCGCCGTTGCCGGGGACCAATAGTGCCTTTTAAGTTTTATTTAGAATCTAGTCTAAGATTTTATTTTTCAGTACTAATCTTGTCCTTTGTTCTTGTTTTTGTTTTACAAGTGCATGACCCGAAGATCTACCAAATCCTTTGAATTGCTCAACCTTAGTAACGCAGAACTCGCGAAGTTAGAAAGCTCAAACTGGAAAGCAAAGAAAGACGCAAACTCATCCAATTAAATGGTTGACAACATTAATCTGAACAATTCGGTCGATCCCGAAGGTCTTAACAACTTGCCCCCTCCTAGTCTCAATGCATTGATAGTCAATCCAGTAGGAGGAGGAATTAACAGCAATCAAGTGCTACAAAGACAACCAAGAGCTGATGGAAATCAAATCCCACCAGTAAACCAAGGTGCTAGAAATCCAATTGGGCAGAAATACATCTTGATAGGCGATCTGAATGGATTCGCAAACCATCGCCCAGCTCAGAATCACCTATGGTCGGTGATTTCAACAACCATGAAGCATTCTTTGCTAACAAGAATGCAATCCAACACCGACAACCTTAAAGGCAGGAATACCAATTCTCTTGGCAGCTTGTTCAGATGCTTTTCCAAAACCAATTCCACGGTCTGCCCACTAAACATCTATTGGATCATATTGATAACTTTGAGGATATCTACAGTACTATCCAACTCAATGGAGTCTCAAGGGATTTTATGCTTTGTAAACTTTTCAGACACTCTTTAGGTGAGAGAGCGCTTAGATGGTTGAAGTCTTTACCTGCTGATTCTATTCGGACTTGGGATGATTGTAGAGCCGAGTTTCTCAGCTACTTCTTCACAACTACTAGGACCAATACTATGAAAAACAAGATCTCTAGGTTTCAGCAAGGTCATGTATAGTCATTCTTTGAAGCTTGGAAACGATTCAAAGAGAATCTTCGTGATTGCCCTCATCATGGTTTCTCAAATGTAAGTCTCATCAATACTTTCTATAGAGGAATAGATTAGAAGTACTAACTTTCCTTGGATATAGCGAGCAATGGTGATTTTATGACTAAACCTGTCCCATATGCTTATAAGTTGATAGAGTACCTGGCTGTTAGTAACATTAATCATTGCCCAGATTTCAATAGAAGAACCAGAGGAACTACTTTTGATAACTCTGGACTCTCAAAAGTAAAAAAGGGAAGTTTCAGAGGTGAAAAAACTGTTTACTCAACTTCTCAAGAACTAGAGCCAGAAACATGTCAGTTTTGCTTAAGATCTAAGGGTACATCAATAGCCAAGGTCAAAGGGTATACAATCAAGGGTACAACAAGAATCATCCCAATCTCTCTTGGAGAAGCACCAATGTAGAGAATCTTCATGATCAAGTCTACCCAACTCAGCAACAAAAGACTTTTGTGCAGAATCCAATTCAGGCGGTTTTCAACAAACCTCTCAACATGAATTTCAACAAAGCAACTTAATGGAGATGATTCTAAAACAAATTTTGTAAGGAAAACAACAATCTCAAAGAGATTTATATGAGTTGAACCAGAAGTTCGAAGCTTTATCTACTCATGTCAAACACCTTGATACTCACGTTGCTCAGACTTCTGAAGCTGCTAAAAGACAAGTTGGTGTCTTTCCTAGGAAAATTGAAGACAATCCAAAGAGTTATTGTGAATCTATAGTTGCTGATTTGACAAAAGAAACTGGTGATTTGGAAAGTAATGCAGATTTCGAGAAGCTTAAAAAAGATTCATACACAAAGGATCGATCGGGCGACCACCCCACGATCGGGCATTCCAGTCTTGGTGAAAGAGAACAATTATGTACTCCAAGCTCGATCAAGCATTCAACTGAAAATTTCAAGGACAAATGATCGATCGAGCATTTCTGAAACCCGATCGATCCCTGAAGTCGTGGGAAAATCAGATCAAAGTGCATGATCAGGCTCTTCTTTCTCGATCGAGTGTACGAACCCATATTTGAAAAAAATTAAGAGATCGATCTCTGAAGGATCGATTGGACCCTCATCCGAATCCACTACAATGCCTTCAAGAGTTTACAAACCTAAGATATCCTACCCGGTTGAACCTGAAAAATCCCAGACTATAGTTTGAGGATGGAGAGATGATTAGGAAGCAACCAAATCCACGTAAGAAGCTTCATAAGCTATATGATCCTGGGGAATTTGTGGTACCTTGTTCGATTAATGGAGTAGAATTCGCAGACTCTCTATGTGATATTGGAGCTAGTGTGAGCGTCATGTCAATATCTGTTGCAGAGAGATTAAGGATTTCAGGTGTCAAGCCTTCTAAGATGACCTTTAAGTTTTCTAATGATTCTACTTTATCTTCGAGTGGGTTTATCTCTGATCTATTGGTACAAGTTGGGAGTTGTCTAGTTCATGTTAATTTACATGTCTTGGAGATGAATGAGAATTCAGATGAACCTTTGGTTCTAGGGAGACCTTTTCTTGTAGCTGTAGGAGTTGTGGTAGATCTTCATAATCAGTTTTTATCTCTAAAGAAGATCAAGAAAAGAGTTTTCTATCCAGCAGTCCCTCCAAATGGTAAATCCAAAATCACTATGGTTAAAGAATATGAGTTGAAGCATGAATTTCAGATCGAACCAAATCTTAAAGATACAATTGATGAAATATTGCACAAAGAAGCTCAAATATCCACAAGGAGTACAATTCTAAAGGCTAAAGATAAAGAGAAGGTGAAACCGAAGAAGACCAAGAGAGACTATCAAGTGACTTTGATTTTTCAGGCAATAGTTGGAGATGAGATCGAGTATAAGGTGAAAGACAAGGGTTTCCAAAACCCTTCTCAAAGTTTAGATCATTATTCACCCCAAAGCTTAAGAAGAAAAGAACAGATAGTTACAAAAATGTGATAAGTAGAATTTTGAAGCTGTAGATGTTTGAATTTGGAACTTGCTATGGAGCATCTCTTGATGTTGATTCAATCCCAACTTAGAAGGTAAGTTCGTCAAGCTGTTGACATTAAGCAAGTGCTGAGTGGGAGGCATCCCACTATTTGGTGTTTTAGATTAGTTGTTTTTCAGTTTGAATCTTATTTTATTTCTATTTACTAACCTATTGATTTTTATTTTTGAGTTCTTTGTGATCTAGGATATTAATGGTGAAGGATCTTCAAGTCTCTTCAGGTTATCTCTTATCTATTTTCGTTCTTAAGCATCTCACTTGAATTGTTGGTTGTCTTCATGGTTTCTCTCTTGATTCTTGCTAATGTTTATTAGTATTTCTTAAGATCATTGCTCACCATTAACCACCTTTCTTGATTTTTGTAACTTGAATTGATTTTATACTTATGATATATTGGCTTTTCTCATTAAATATCTTATGATTCTTGCTAATTATAATTAGTATTGCTTGATCATTATTCTTTACTTACCAACTTGATGATGTGATATTGGATTGATTGCTTAAAACTATTTTGAATGATGTCTTTCATATATGATTGTTGCTAATTGTTAATTAGTATTGCTTGATCATTATGCTCTTAATGGTTTCTCTTACAAGTGATTCTTGATAGCTCTTAAGTTAGCATTGCTCAATCTTTGTACAACCATTTCATCATGTGTTTCAAATTGAAAGAACATTAACACTTCTCTTGAGTTTTGCAGAGATAGCAGTTACAGGCAGCAACCCGATAGCATAAGGTAGCAACTTGGGACAAACTTCAGATTGGGACACTTCACCGTTAGTACCTTCCTTTCCCTTGAACTCATATATTCTTGTTTTTATTTTCATCTATTTAAGAGTTCCCTATTGATTCTGGTTACTCTTATTCCCTCTATTAGGTTTATTTTCATACCGGGACAGTGTGAAGTAAGTCTCGGGGAGGATGTAATGATACTAACTGTGTTTTGATGTTTTGTCATAAATGATGAAATTTTTCGAAATTTTTCGATTTTGAAATTGTTGAGTCTATCGACTCGAAGGAACCATGATCAAAATCAATGATGATCACTAACCAAGTGTAAGTGTATTATCAATTTCTATAGACTACTGAAATAGGTTAATTGTTGAGATTATGATTAGAACCCCATTACTGATTGATTTGCTTATGAAAGTTCTGAGTCTTTTGAGTTGTTGATAATTTAATTCTAGCTTTGCCATGATACGACTTAACCTGAACTTAATTTCTCTTGCTTATGGTGTTGATATACTCTGAAAACTAGGTACCTTGCTCTTCAGTATTCTATAAAACCGAGAAGTTCTTTCAGTATGATCTAGATCCTTTCTCTCCCTCCCTTCAAATCGGTTAAAAAAGAGATTGAAAGCGAGATCTAGAAATCCATAGTCAAACTAGAAAACCATCTGCTAAAAAAATAGAAAAGAAAAGAAAGAAAAGCGCATATATGAGAAGAAATATAGAAAAGAGAGAAAAGAAAGCAGTAATAAAAGAAAGAAAAGAAGTGAGAAAGGGGGAAAAATGATCAAAACCAAAATTCGATTGATGCTCTGTTTGATCTGGGCACTTAGATAGAAGAGGCATTTGAGTACATTGATTAATATCCCATATGTGAGAATGCATTTATCTGTACTTAATTTAACTTAAAGAGCTAGTTGATATGACTTGATACTTGATTGATTTTGAATTCAGAGTAGGAAGCATGTTATTGGTTTAAGTGGTGGTAAACAATTCATCCAAGATCCCTTATAAATCGTGTATTAAATGGGTAGTATCTCAAATATACAAAATCGATTCATGTATCGTCCTCCAACCGTCCCTCATATGGATGTCATAGTGTTATGATAGTGATTCCTCTTCTCACTTTAGAACTGTGAAGAGTGATAGGATATGAGTTTGATACTTAAGTTTGGGGTTATCCATGGATCCTATACATTCTAGAATGAACCCGTGTGGGTTATTGGTCGAGAGAGACCATCAACTCTACGTTAACTCCATGATTGATTATGAGATTAAGATTTTGGGCTAGTGAAAGAGTTTTTTGCCCCTAAAGTAAATTCTTCAAATTCTAGGGATTCTCTCGTCCATGAGATTTTACAGTGATGAGAATAATTGGTCCTTCATTAAATCATACAACTATTTTGCTCTATTAGACTGAGAAAATCTCCATGTCCTTCTTGTGACTATTCTATTCAAAGACCAAACGTTATGACACTTTTGACACAAATATGAGAGATACAAGCCCTCAAAAAGCTGAAAATTTTCAAATGGCAAAACATTTATGGTTGCATGGTAACATGGCAAGAATTTACTCTAGACATATTGGGAAAGACAAATCCTGCTCGATGTGTGGGGCAGAAAAATGATCCATCAACCATACTCTCTTCGATTGTCCAACATTATGAAGAGTTTAGACTCTTTCTCTTATTCCATCAGTGTAAGGAATATTTCCTTTCCCGATTATGTGGTCTTATTAATAACTAATTTCCATTGGATATTGTTAATCTTTAAAATATTGGTGACCAATTAAATTGGAAATAAATGAGATAATTCCAAAATAATCTCTACTTTGATGGACAGTTGAGATTAATAATAAGGAAACCCTAATGAGGAACTAGGTCCTCTCTCCGCCTATAAATATATATATATATCTACTCCATCATAGATATATCTAACGATAAAAACAACATTATAGGAAGGAGAGAGAAACCTAAACCCTTCATCATCCAATCAGGAAACCGTTCAAGAAGATATCTGCTACAATGAACATAGGTATTCCGCTTATCCTCCTAATGATTCTATTATGTGGTTATCTAGATGTTTAAAGATCTTAGGATTCATGTAAATTCAATCTTACATGTGGTATCAGAGCATGGTTGTAAAACATCTCTTTAATCCACTAAAATTAATAGATTTATAACAATATGAGTTCTACATCTGCCTATTAAATTTTTTTATTCATCAAATCTGTTTTTAATCTGTTTGTGCATAATTCGTACATGAATTTGTTATTCTGTGCAAATTTCGTACATATTTCAGATTTCTGTGAAAACTTAAAATTTTTGCAGTGTTATTCTATGCAAATTTCGTACAGATTTCGGATTTCTGTGAAACTTAAAATTTTCGCAGTATTATTCTGTGCAAATTTTGTACAGATTTCCGTGAAACTTACAATTTTTTCAGTATTGCAAATTTCGTACAGATTTCAAATTTATGATGAAACTTAAAATTTTTGCATAAAGTATAATTCTGTGCAAATTTCGTGCTGCGAATTAGAGTTTTATCGCAGTTTTATGTTTTATACAAATTGTGGGCGGCTGCGAATTAGGGTTTTATCGCAACTTTATGTTTCGTGCAAAATTTGAGCATTTGCGAATTATGGTTTCTCACATAATTTTTCTTGTGCAAATTAAGGGCGTTTATGAATTAAAATTTTACATAATTTAGGGTGTTTTGTGCAATCTCTGGGCATATGTGAATTATTATTTCACATTTAATTTCCATAAATAATGCTTCGTGCATAATTTGTGCGAATTAAAAAAAGAAAATAAAAATTGTGCATAATCCGTGCATAAGTTATTATGGAAACTTTTGGGTCTATAAAAGTGCATGATTTGTACAGAAAACTTATGAAAAATGCAAAATTAGAGTATTGATATCACAACAATGGCTTTACTCTATAATGAATTGCATATTTGATCTATCTATGTAGTAATTAACTACCCACGGGTAGATTATAAACATTAGATATGATTAAAACTTAAAGAGTAGTTGTACATGTGTAGATTAAAGATATCCTTAGATTACTTAGTCCGAGTAATTCATTACATCACTCAATAAAATTTTCCAAAACTATGATTTTCCAAGTTATTATGGTGAATTCCCACAGGAACACCATAATTTCTTGTCATAGTTTGTGTTGGTTATGTTTTAAAGCCTAATTAATACTTGTTAATTACATCTCTAATTTGCAGCATCTTTTCCTACAAATATTTCATCTATGGTCTTTTCTGTTCCAAATCTCATTGGAACCAACTTCTCAGAATGGAAAGAGAAAGTTGAGTTCACATTAGAAGTACTAGACTTGGACTTGGCACTTCGTCAAGAAGAGCCAAAACCTCTAACGGTGGACAATACTGAGGAAGCAAAGACTCTCCATAATGCGTGGGAGAAGTTGAACAGATTGAGCATCATGTTCTTAAGGATGACAATAGCTAGCATCATCAAATCTTTCCTTCCAGTCGTAGATAAAGAAATTGCTTATCTAGAAGCTATAGAAGAACGGTTTAAGACTGCATACAAATCCCTAGCAGGAAAACTTATGGCAGATCTTACAACCATGAAACATGATGACACAAGGTCTATGCATGAACATTGCATTGAAATGACCAATCTTGCAGCCAAGCTAAAGAATTTGGGAATGAATGTGGATGATTCTTTTCTTGTCCAATTTATCTTAATTTCTCTACCTCCTCAGTATGGACCATTCCAAATCAATTACAACGTCGTTGCTGAAAAATGGACGTCAAATAAAAGCTAATAGATTGGTACAAGAGGAATCTAGACTTGGTCGCGATGGTATTAAAGTTGCCCATTATGTTCAAGGAGCTTGACCTAAAGCTGGGAAAATGCATCAACTGAGCCATAAAAGAGCACTACCAGAGTGAATGGTTTTAATCAAGGTAATGAGAAGAAAAAGGCAAAGAAAGATGACAAATGCAAATTTTTCAAAAAGTCTGGACACTTTCAGAATGATTGCACTAAAAGAAAAGAATGGTTTGAAAAGAAAAGTAACCCTTTGGGTTTTGTAAGTTTTTTTTAATCTAACTTTACTCATGTTTCTTCTAACTCTTGGTGGATAGACAGTGGTGCTAATGTGCATGTTACCAATTCCATGCATGGAATCCTTACGACCCATACCATAAATCCAAGTGAAAACTACATATTTATGGGAAACAGAGACAAAGCGCTTGTTGAAGCAATTGACACTTACCGTCTCATTTTAGATAGTGGATTTTGTTTGGATTTATTTTAGACTCTTTATGTTCCATCTATTTCTCGTAATTTAGTTTCATTAAGCAAACTTGATTTGGCTAGTTTTAAATCAACCCAAGAAGATGGTTGTTTTAATTTATTTTCGAACTCTAATCAAATTGGTTCAATAAAATTAATTGATGGTCTTTATATGTTAAGAATGACTGATCAATTTTCTGAAACACATCTCACCTTGCATATTAAGAGTGGACTTAAGTCATGTGCAAAAGACGTATTTCGTGTGGCATATAAAGCTAGGACATATTTCTAGCGAAAGAATTAAAAGGTTGATAAAAGATGGAATCATTCCAAATCTTGAATTCACCAATAATAAAGTGTGTATTGATTGCATTAAGGGTAAGCAAACAAAACACATAAAGAAAGGAGCCACAAGAAGTACACAACTTTTTGAAATCATACATACAGATATTTGTGGACCTTTTGACGTTCCAACTTTTGAAGTGAAAAATATTTTATTACCTTTATTGATGATTTTTCACGTTATTGTTACATCTATCTATTGCAAGAAAAATCTTAATATGTGGATGTTGTACAAACATTCATTATTGAAGTCGAGAGACAGTTGGATAGAGAAGTTAAAATCATTAGGTCTCATAGAGGTGGTGAATTCTAAAGTATGATGAAACGGGAAAACATCCTGGACCTTTTGCCAAACTTCTCCAAAAATTAGGGATCGTTGCCCAATACACGACGCCTGGTTCTCCATGGAAAAATGGTGTAGCTAAAAGGCAAGACCGTACTTATATGGAAATGGTTAGATCCATGATGAGTCATTCTAACTTACCTATATCCTTGTGGATGGATGCATTACGTACCGCAGTCTATATTTTAAACAGAGTTCCTAGCGAAGCAGTTCCAAAGACTTCTTTTAAACAGTGGAAAGGCTGAAAATCTAGTTTGTCACACCTCCAAGTTTAGGGGTGTCCAGCTAAAGCAAGAATATATAATCCACATAAAAAAAATTAGATTTGAAAACAATCAGTGGTTTCTTTATTGGTTATCTTGAGAAATCTAAAGGATATAGATTTTATGGTCCAACTCACAGTACGAGAATAGTAGAAATCAGAAATGCCAGATTCTATGAAATGGTGAAATTAGTGGGAGTGATAAAATTCAAGATGTGGTCATTCAAGAAATTAGGGTTAATATAACATTACCCCTAGTTCCGAATGTTGGGAATCCACATGTTGTACCATTAAACAATGAGGAAACCCCATTGAATGATCATACACTCCATGATGAAAATATCACCATTAATGAGCATGTTCTTGAAGCACAAGAGGAACCGGAATTAAGAAGATCAACTCGGTTGAGGAGATCTGTCATTTCTGATGACTACATGCTTTATCAAGTAGAATATGAAGAAGGGGATATTAAAGATATGATTTCTTATTCACAAGCCATGAAAGATATTAATTCTGATAAATGGATTGATGCCATTAAAGATGAGATTGACCCAATGGTTAAAAATGAATTCTGGGATGTTTTTCAATTGCCTAAAGGACACAAAGCAGTCGGTTGTAAGTGGATCTTCAAGATCAAACTTGACTGTAATGGCAGTATTGAACGATTTAAAGCTAGACTTGTAGCCAAAGGTTTTAATAAGAAAGAATGCATTGAGTATAATGAGACATTTTCCCTTGTGTCAAGGAAGAACTCTCTAAGAATTATCATGGCACTAGTAGCTTTATTTGATCTTGAGTTACATCAAATGGATGTGAAAACTTCCTTTCTTAATGGAGACTTGCAAGAAGAAGTCTATATGCGTCAACCTGAAGGCTTCATAATTGAAGGACAGGAAGACATTGTCTGCACACTAAAGAAATCAATATATGGATTAAAAAAAGCTTCGAGTCAATGATATCTAAAGTTTGATGAAATAATTACAAAATTCGCTTTCAAAGAAAACATTGTAGATCCATGTATACACCTCAAGATCAGTGGGAGCTAATTCATATTTTTTATATTGTATGTTGATGACATATTATTGGCCAGCAGTGATCTCGGTCTGTTACATGAAACTAAAAGTTATCTCTCTAAAATTTTTGAAATGGAAGATATGGGTGAGGCAACCTATGTGATAAGAATTGAAATTTCCGTGATAGATCACTTGGAATTTTAGAATTATCTCAGAAAGCATATTGATAAAGTTCTTAAGAGATTTGGTATGATGACATGCTTCTAGCATTGTTCCTATGCAGAAAGGTGACAAGCTTGACCTTAAGCAATGTCCGCATAATGAAATACAAAAATACCCTTATGCATCATTAGTGGGAAGTTTGATGTATGCACAGGTTTGTACAAGACCTGATATCAGCCACGCAATTGGTATGTTGGGTAAATTTCAAAGTAACCCAGGACTAGCGCATTGGTTAGCTGCAAAGAAAGCTTTGAGATACCTAAAGGGAACAAGAAACTACATGCTTACATACAGAAAATCAACACATCCACAGATGGTTGGTTTTTCTGAATCAGGCTTTGGTGGATGCCATGACACTAGGCATTGCACTTTTGGCTATACATATCTCCTTTGTGGAGGTGCATCTCATGGAAAAGTCAAAAGTCGCAGTTAATTTACACGTCCACCATGGAGGCTGAGTATGCAGCATGTTATGAGGCTTCTATTCAGGGAACGTGGTTGCGGAACTTCATAACTGAGTTTGGGGCTTTGAGTTTTCTTGACAAGCCTTTAAATCTTTATTGTGATAATCAAGCTACAATCTTCTTCTTTAAGTATGATAGGATATCTAAAGGAGCCAATCATATGTACCTTGAACATTTATCATTAAAGCAAGATGTTAAAATAGAAAAGTTTGTCAGTGAACATATATGCACTGAACTTATGGTAGCAAACATATTTACAAAAGCTTTACCTCCTAAGACTTTTAAGAAGCATGCTGCAAGTATGGGTCTTGAGGATAGTTTTTGATTAATTTGTTTGATTATATTAGCTTATATTTGACATTTGTTTGAGCTCTTTATGGCTTCTACATCTTTTATTTATTTTGTTTCCATTATGTACACACATTATTTGTTATTGGATTTATGATAACAGAATTAAGTCTTTATTTAAGAACATAAAGAGACCATTATGATAACTCCTAATTACGTTTACGGTCTAGCTATGAAGGTAGTCAATGTAGTAGTACATGAAAGAGATCATGTTACAAAATGATGTGCAACCGCCATGACTCTCATTGTTTTCTAGATTGGCCAAGACACTTATGATAACCACATGAAGAAAATAAAGATATAACATGTAATGTCGGCCTTCTGATTCCAGAAAGAAAATTTTATACTAACGAGCAAGTGGAAGACTGTAAGGAATATTTCCTTTCCCAATTATGTGGTCTTATTAATAACTATTTTCCATTGGATATTATTATTCTTTAAAATATTGGTGAAAAATTAAATTGGAAATAAATGAGGTAATTCCTAAATAATCTCTACTTTGATGGACGGTTGAGATTAATCCTAAGGAAACCTTAATGTGGAATTAGGTCCTCTCTCTGCCTATAAATATATATATTTTTACTCCATCATAGATATATCTAACGATAAAAGCAACACAACGCATAAAAAAATGTTTATAGGAAGGAGAGAGAAACCTAAACCCTTCATCTTCTAATCAGGAAACCGTTCAGGAAGATCTCTACTACAATGAATGGAGGTATTCCGCTAATCCCCCTAATGATTCTATTATGTGGTTATTTAAATGTTTAAATATCTCAGGGTTCATGTAAATTCAATCTCACAATCAGCTCATACCTTTTTTCTTCTTTTGTCAAGAGACAAATGCATAGGTCTCTACATACTACACTAAGAATAATCACATTCTATTCTTTCTCCCAAAGAAACTCTAACCGTATGTGTAGAAAGATATCTACCATTGAGATATGTTTGACTCGTTGTTGCATAGATGTCTTATAGTGTTCACATAAATCTCTTAGTGCAATAAGCTTACGTTCTTAGAGTATATTAAATTCATCTTTATTATAGAATAAATCTTCTCCAACCTACTTTTCACTCTATTATAGAGTTTTTATTTTTACACTCCATTTATAGAGTAATCCTAATGTTCACTCTATTTTAGAGTTGAACTATCTTATTCACAAAGTGGTCATTTAATTGATATATCTTTTGATATTTTATAAATTAATTTAATATTTTCGCTTTTAACTAATAAAATAAAACAACAATCTATAATTTAATAAATGTAATAAAAAATAATTTTAACTTAAAAATACACAATAAACAACAACATAAATATCACTTTAAAATGTTTAATTGTTCATTTTATGAGAAAATCACTAATGATAATAGTTAAATTAAATGTGTTATGTTTTATTATGTTGTGATATAATATAAATATTTTATTTAAATAATATTTTGAAGCTTTATAATAATTTGTAAAAATAAAAATAGTTGAGATATTTTACAAAATTTAAAAATATAAGATTTAATGGACAAGTAATTTTATATTGAGAATGAATTCTATTTAGAATATTTTTATAGATTAAAAAAAAAATAATGAATTGGAGAAAAACTTAAACCTATTTTATAATTACTCTATAATAGAATAAAAAATAGAATAATGTGTTGGAAGTACTTTAAGACATTAAAATACGGAGGCGAAGTACATCACCTTAATGTAGTTGTGTCTTATATGATCCAAACATCGATGCTTTAAGTCCATTTCTTTACTCATTGAGAGCATCTAACAAAAATCATTGAAAACCTTTTGGATTGATCATCTTTTGCAGTAAAAGTAAAAGATTACAAATTGACATAAAAAAGTAAAAGATTACACATCGTCTTTCTCATGGGTAATACCACTAAATAACTATGACTTAGGTTTACTGTGCAATCAGGTCCGTCCCTGAGTCCAAACTGGTCAAACTTGGGCGTGTGGCCCTTGTTTTTATATCAAATAAATTGGCCTTTAAGTACAAGAGTTCATTTTAGTCTAGTGGTGGCGATGTGCTTCTTTATCTCATGTATTGAGGGTTCGATCCCCAGCCTTCTTTTTTTACACTTTTTTCTTGTATCGCTCATTCTTCTGTTTATGTTTTTTTTTTCCTTTTTCGTTTTCTTTCCTATTTTTTTTCTTTTTCTTCCCCCTCCCCTTTGTTTTCCTTTTTTTTCCTTACGATTAATCTAAGCCTTTTAAAAAAATATAACAACTTAACTATCTATATAAAGTAGTCACTTTGTGGTGCATCGTCCTCTTCTTCCTGGCTCATCTTCCGTTCTTTTGCAACTTTTCAGTTCGTTTCCCTTATTCGTATTGTTGACTTAGTTACTCGGGGATCAACGTTTCATCCTTCTGGATCTGTTGCGTTTGCGTTCTCCTTTAGTGCTCGATTTGGATTTGTTTTTTTTATCGAACTGTTTTTAACGAACTGCCTCTTGTGGTCTTTAACTCCGGGGTATCTTGTTCTTGCCCGGATCTGTTTTGTTCTTTTGCGGATGTTTAAACCCACTAGACTGAATTAAAAAAATGTAGTCACTTTGTCTCTTCTTCTCTGACTTTTTTCTTCTGTCATCACCACTTTCATATTTTTCTATCTAGCTTTCTATTATTTTTCTATAGGTATGTAACTGAATCTTTTTATTATAATTTTCATTTGATATGTTAATTTTTATTATTTAAATTGTTAAATGATCTAAATGTAGGAAGAAAAATGAGTTCAAAACGGATAAAACATGTGATGGGCGGTGCAGAGTAATTAATAAAAAAGAAGAAACATGAAGAACTGACAAGATCTCTTGCTAATTCAATGTTAAGTTACGTAAAAAAAAGAAACACCTGCAACTAGTGATGTTTTAGAAGATGAAATAAATAGGTGTGAAAATAATGAGAACGAGAACAAGAATGTTAATGAGAATGAGGATGAGACTGAGAAAGAGAATGAGAATGTGATTGCTAAAGAGAATGAGAATGTGACTGAAAAAGAGAACGAAAATGCAAATAAGACTGAAGAGGAAATAACTTTTGATGTTAAAGAATATCAAAGATGGATATATCAACGATCCTAAGAATTGGTGAAAATTTGATAATAGATTTAGAGATTTTCTTGTGGGAAAGGGTCCAATAGGAAGACTTTCAGTTGACTATCATTTTCCAAGAGATCATATTGACATATATTTTTCACATTTTTCTTATACTATAGAATTAAAGAATGGAGAGAAGCAAGATAGATGATGGCTAGTTTACTCAAAAGTAAAAGATAAAATCTTTTGTTTTTGCTATAATTTATTCTTCGAAGACAAAAATGGTTATCTACTAGCAACTAGTGGATATGGTGATTGGAGAAATATTTCACAAATGCTTAAAGAACATGAAAAATTTATAGAAATATCATATGCATGACTCAATGGATGGATCTAGCAGTTAGATTACAGATGAATAAGACTATTGATAAGCAACTTCAAGATTAACAAAGAAAAAAAAAACATGGGAAAGATGTGTTGTTGAGAATAATTACAATGGTAAAAGGTCTTGCTAAACATAATATAGCGTTTCGTGGAAGTAATGATAAGATCTATGAGAATAGCAATGGAAATTTTTTGGGCATGATTGAGGTGTTTGCAGTTTTTGATCCTGTGATGAATGAACATATTAGGCGAATTAATAAACAAGAAACGCGTTATCACTATTTAAATCACCGAATCCAGAACGAAGTGATAGAGATGCTTAATTTTGAGATAAAGAAAGTGATCTTAATGACAATTTTTTGTGCAAAATACTTTTCAATTATTCTTGATACTACCCCAATAATAGTCATCGAGAGCAAATGTTCTTAGTTATTCGATGTGTAGATATTTCAGAGATCTCACCAAAAATTGAAGCATTTTTTTGTCTTTCTTGGAAATCAAAGATAAAACTGGATAAGAACTTTTTGGCACACTTCAGAATGAACTAGTTAATCTTGGGTTAAATATCGATGACATAAGTGGTAAAAGTTATGATAATGGGTCAAACATTAAAGGAAAAAAACAAAGAAATTTAAAAGAGATTGCTTGAAATTAATCCAAGGGTAGTGTACACGTCATGTGGTTGTCATAGTACTTTCGGATATTGATATATCTTCTCAACTTATAGTATCATTTTTTGGAATTGTTCAACGTATCTATTGTTTGTTTTGCTCTTCAACAAATAACTGTGAAGTTGTTAGAGAGATGATCAATGGTATCACAGTCAAGTCGTTATCACAAACTCGTTGGGAGAGCCGAATGAAAAGCGTTAAAGCTATACGATTTTAAGCTCCTCAAATATGAGATGCTTTATTTTATTTGGCAGAAAACAATGATAATCCCAAAACAAGAAGCGATGTTGAATCTCTTACAATGAGTGAAACCATGGAATTGAGAGTTTTGAGTTTTTATTTGGAATGATTATCTGATATGAAATTTTGTTTGTTGTGAACAAAGTAAGCAAGATTTTGCAATTAGAAGATATGAATATTGATATTGCTATTGCTCAAGTGGAGGGACTTGTTTCATTTAAAAAAAAAACTATAGAGAAACTGGTTTTAAAGCAGCAAGAGTATAATCTCAGCGGATTGCTATTGATATGAAAATTAATCCAGTATTCTTTGTGAAAGCAAAATGTCTTAATAAAAGAAAATGATTTCATGATGAAGAGCCTGAAAAAGTTGGGGAGGATGTAATAATAACAACAAAAGAAGATTTTAGGATTAACTACTTCATCAAAATTATGGATCAATGTTTGGTTTCTCTTGAGATAAGGTTTGACCAGTTACAAAGTTATCAAAAGAATTTTAGATTTTTTATTTGATCTGAAGCAGTTGAAGTTAGCAAAAGATGACACATTGATGGATTCTTGTGCCAACCTTGAAGTTTTCTTGTAACATGGTAATCATTATGATATTGATGGTAATGATTTGCTTAGGGATTTGAAGCTATTAAGAAGAGTTTTACCAAAAGATATCAAGAAGATTGTTGAATTACTAGAGTTTCTCAAAAGATGGAAAGTTGTTATCCAAATATAGACTGCATATCGTGTAATGATGATAATTCTGGTCTTAGTTACATCTGCGTAAACAAGTTTTTTGAAGTCGAAGCTTCTAAAATTGTATTAACGGTCAACAGTGGCACAAGAAAGACTGAATGGATTATCAATGTTATTGATTGAAAGGGATATAGCTGAAAAACTTGACTATTCAAGCTTGATGAATGAGTTTGCAAGTAGAATTGCAAGAAGAATCATATTTCAAGAATGATGTACTAGTTCTTTTTAATAATTTCTAGATTTTTCTTAACATATTAACATTTTATTAATTAATAAATTATTATGAAAATATAAAAACAACCCTTTTTCCGAGATTGCGACCTTCAAAACGTTAGGAACGACACTGTGTGCAATCTTTAAAAAATGCCATTATGCCTACTTACAATGAGAGTGTTGAATAAAAAGTTCAATTGTTGAATAGCTATTTTTTTCCATATGTGGATTAAAAATCATCAATGGATCCCGACAATAACCCTTTTAACACTCAAAGTTCTACTAATTATCCTTATAACTTCCCAATCTAAATAGTCATCAATTTCAATATCAGTCTTCTAATCAACCTCAAAACATACCAAATTAATAAAAAAATCTATCTTATATTTATTATTTGTAAAAATATTTTAAAAGTAAAACAAGAAAAATAAAATTATTTTAGAATATATGACTTTAGCTGTTTCTGTTTTAGTTCTAACTGATTATTATTAATTTTAATCATAGAATTAGAATGTAAAAACTAAAAAATCTATGAATTAAAAGTGGATTCTTGTGCGAACCTTGAAGTTTTCTTGAAACATGGTAATAATTTTGATGTTGATGGTAATGATTTGTTTATGGAGTTGAAGCTATTAAGAAGAGTTTTACCAAAAGAGATAAAGAAGATTGTTGAATTACTAGAGTTTCTGAAAAAGATGGAAAAGTGTTATCTAAATACATAGACTTCACATCGTGTAATGATGATAATTCCAGTCTTAGTTGCATCTGCAGAAACAAGTTTTTCATAGTTGAAACTTATAAAATCGTATTTACGATCAACTATGTCATAGGAAAGACTGAATGAATTATCAATGTTATATTGAAAGAGATATAGCTGAAAATTGGACTATTCAAGCTTGATGAATGAGTTTGTAAGTAGAATTGCAAGAAAAATCATATTTCAAGAATGATTCACTAGTTCTTTTTTAATAATTTATAGATTTTTCTTAACATATTTACGTTTTATTAATTAATAAATTATTATAAAAATATACAAACAACCCTTTTTCCTAGCTTGCGGCCTTCAAAATGTTAGAAACGGCACTGTGTGCAATCTTTAAGAAATACCATTATGCCTACTAACAATGAGAGTGTTGAATAAAAAGTTAAACTGTTGAATAGATACAATAAGAGTGTTGAATTGTTTTTTGTTGCATATGTGGATTAAAAAAAATCAATGGATCCCAACAATAACCCTTTTAACACCAAAAGTTCTACTAATTATCCTTATAACTTCTCAATACCAATAGTTATCAATTTCAAAATCAGTCTTCTAATCAACATCAAAATATAACAAATTAATATAAGAAAATCTTATATTTATTATTTGTAAAAATATGTTAAAAGTAAAACAAGAAAATAAATTATTTCAAAATATATGACTTTAACTGTTTTAGTTTATTTCTAATTGATTATTATTAATTTCAATAATAGAATTATATATATATATATAATAAAAATATATGAAATAAAAGTGGTTGAGTATGGTGTTGAATTTTATTAAACAAAACTATCATAGAGTATAAAAGTTATTGAATTAATATGTGGAGAATATAGATGATAATGTGGAAGGTTAAAAGTGAGAAAGAAAATGTTGAATTGTTTCAAACACTTTTGTAGATAGTCTAATAAGTACATGGAATTTTATATTTTATTTTGATAATCTCATTTTTTGTTTTGGGTTGTCAATATTTATTTTATTTGAAATAGTCTTCTTTTGGGGTCTAGGTTTTAGAGTTTAAGATTTATATTTTTAGTTTAAGATTTATAATTTTGGGTTTAAAATTTATATTTGGGGTTTATGATTTATATTGTAGGAAACATAGTTTATATTTTATGGTTTAGGGCTTAAATTTTTGAGTTTAAAGTTTAAATTTGGAGTTTAGGGTTTATATTTTTGAGTTTAGGGTTTATATTTTTGAGTTTAAGGTTTATACTTTCGAGTTTAGGGTATAAATTTTGGGGTTTAGGGTTTATATTTTTGAGTTTAGGGTTTATACTTTTGAGTTTAAAGTTTATACTTTCAATTTTAGGGTTTATATTTTGGGTTTTAAAGTTTATATTGTGGGTTTGGAGTTCATATTTTGGGGTTCATGGTTTATATTTTGGGGTTTAGGGTTTATATTTTGGGTTTTAGGTTTATATATAATAGTATTCCAACTATTGTTTTTATGTAGTCGAACTATTTCTGAATTTATATTTTACTAAAACAAAAGTTCATTATCACTAATTAAATAATATATCACTAATTAAATAATATAAGTCCCTTTTTATAAGTAAGTTTTTATGATTTGATTATTTCAATTGGAATGCTTAAATTTTAAAAGAGAAGGAATTTGAAGAAAAAGAGAGAAAGAGAGTGATGAAAAGAAAGTGCGTAGCCTACAAACCAAAGGTATATTATTAAGGCTGAGCAAATTAACCGTCATATCCGATCCGATTCAATATTTGCTTCGATCCGAACCGAAAAGTCCGGATATCCGTAGCTATTCAAAGCAACGTAAATACTAAATTAACAATCCGTATAAAACAAAGCAAATAGAAATTAGTAAATTTTAAAAGACCAGATATCTGATTCGCTTCGTATATTACATATATACTACATATATACATATTACATCATATAGATTTATATGTTTTCACATACTTAATATATATAAAAATTAAAAGGAAAACAGAAATAGAAATAATAGGTGTAAAAGTTCATACGTCTAATGTAGAAATGATAATATGGTTTACATTACAGTGAGATTTTTTTTCTTCGATTTTTTTTACTATTTACAAAAATAAACAGTCGTTTTTCAATATGTGCATCTAACTTTTAACATTTTGTTTAATATTTTATCTAAACTAGTTGATTTTAATTATTTACTACTTATTGGATAATTTAAACATAGATAAAGTATATTTGTATAGAAGTTATTCATAATTTTTGGATATTCTTTGAATTGAAATGAGAAAACCGGATATCCGTGTAAAATTCCAGGACATCCGTAAGTCCGAATATCCATGTTTTTCAGGAGCAAAGCAAATCGCGAAATTAGATATCTGTTAAAAACAAAACAAATAACAAATATTAAATTTTTACGACTGATCCACTCCGTGTTGAGACCTATATATTATAGTGCCATGGTGATTTGGTGCAATGAAATTAATTTTCTGGCATTTAGCCATTGTAACCGAGTGGCATTATCAATTTCGGTAAGCTTTGAACATCGCGGGATCAATACCCTAAATTGTAATTTGTAAATGGTGGAAAGAAAAGGAAATTAATGTCTAGCAATCTTAACAAAAAAAAATGATGATTTTGGTGTCAAATTAAATAAAGCTGAGTACATATATTGAAGTCATCGTAAGTGGTTGACCATTTTGATATATATAAGAAAAAAAGGAAAATTAATAAATAAGAAAACGACATGGATATTATTTATTTGTAACCTTTTTCTTTTGGGGTTAAAATTTAATCCCAATATATTTATAACTTTCCTTCTACTTTTCTTCGTACCAATGGAAGGAAATCCCCAATTTTATTGTAGAAAATCTCCCTCCTTTTTTTTTCCCGTTAATCTCGCTATTAATCGCGACTCTCTAAAACCTCAAACCCTTTCAAAGGCGAAACGTTTCGTTATATTCAAATTGCTACGCAAAGGGTTCAAAGAGCTCTAACCGACAGATTTTTCATACCTTTTCGTTCTGTTTATAAGAAACTCTCTTTCTTCCAACATACTTTTTTTACTACTTTTGTTTGAGCAATTTCTTGATTTGGTTGGACAGGTAAGCTAAATCCTCTGATCACTTCTTCTTCTGCTTCTCCTTCCTTACGTGTCTCTTATAATCAATTTCATTGTTTTATAATTGACTTTGAAGCAATCTCTTCGACATGTTAGTTAGGTAGACTGTATAATTTATCATTACACCTAATTTTGCTGCCCTTAACCTTTTGAAAATTCCGGCATAATCTCAGATTTTTAATTTTAAGTTTGACTCTGTTTTTCCAATTGTCTTCTTTTTACTAATTCACGAGTCTCTGATTTGACTACCACTTTAAAGTTAAGACTTTTATGTTAGCCAAAGTTGAATTCTTTTCCTTTTTTGTTGTGGGTTAACCAAACAGAGTAGAATGATGGGTACTCGTGGCGATGAGGAAGACGAAGATTGCTTCTTTGATGCCCCTGAAGAAGATTTATCATCTGTTTCCAAGAAATTTGGTTTAGATGTCTGGACTAATAACCCAGAGAGTGTTTCTAATCGACGGCGTAAGTTTTTTCAATCTATGGGGTTTAGTTTCAAAAAGACTGAAAGAGACGGTTCCTGTGTCTCTGAAGATGAGCTTGAACCATCTCTCTCTGATTCATCAAGGTCAAACTCTGTATCTGAAGTTGTCAATGGAGGATCTTCTGTGGTGGATTTGTTGTTAAGGAATGAATCTACTGCCTCTTCTGGATTTGATCGATCCTCTGTTTCATCATCATCTGAGGACACTGATGATCAAACCTTGTTGTCAAGGAACGGTTCCAGTACTAGCAGTAGTATGCCTGAAGGATTAAGTGAATCCGGTTCGAGTAAATCCGGTAGCTTTGGCGATTTCTACAACTCTCCATCGAGCCGTAGAGATGATTCATTGAAGAAAGGAGCATCATCTTGGCTAAAGAAGTTAGGTGTGTTAACACATGTTCTTGAGTCTATAGACTGTGAATCAGTAAAGCGAATCTCCCGAGTGCAGACTTATAAGAAACATTCCAAAGAGCTTTCATATCTAAGTATGGAACAAGAGTTTTCAGCACATGATGGTTCCATTTTAGCCATGAAGTTTTCACTTGATGGGAAATATATAGCAAGTGCTGGTGAAGACTGCGTTGTTCGAGTTTGGAGTATAACCGAAGAAGAGAGAACAGACAAGTATGAAGTAGCTGAGGTTGATTCTGGTGTTTACTTTGGGATGAATCAACATTCTCAAATTGAGCCTCTGAATATTAGCAATGAGAAAACTGATAAGAAAACAAGTTTTTTGAGGAAGTCATCAGATTCAACTTGTATTGTGTTACCCTCCAAGATCTTGAGTATATCAGAGAAGCCTCTACATGAATTCAAAGGTCATATTGGTGAGATCTTGGATCTATCCTGGTCGGAGAAAGGGTATCTACTGTCATCTTCTGTGGACGAGACTGTTCGTTTATGGAGAGTAGGTTCTGATGAATGTCTCAGAACATTTTCTCATACTAATTTTGTGACTTGTGTGGCGTTTAACCCTGTGGATGATAATTACTTCATAAGTGGATCTATTGATGGGAAAGTTCGGATATGGGATGTGTCATGTAGTCGGGTTGTGAACTATATAGATACAAGAGACATTGTAACAGCTGTGTGTTATAGTCCAGATGCAAAGGGTGCAGTCATAGGTTCCATGACTGGGAACTGTCGGTTCTACCACATACTTGATAATCAGATGCAAATGGATAGAGAGATTAACTTACATGGGAAGAAGAAGACTTCAAGTAAAAGGATCACTGGTCTTCAGTTTCTTCCTAATGAATTGGACAAAGTAATGGTTACTTCTGCTGATTCGCAGATTCGAATCATTAGCAGAGAAGATATAATATGCAAGCTTAAAGGTATGATTGCGTTTATAGGTGATTGGTTTTCTTCTGTTTGAAATTAAAGATGTAATCTTTTTCTGTTCTTGTGGCTTTTCTTACAGCATCTAGCCTTCATACAACTTCTGCTAACTTTACTATAGATGGGAAACACATTGTCTCAACAACCGAGGATTCGGGCATTCATGTATGGAATTACTGTCAATTACCCAGCAAGAAGTCTTCTACTGGAAAACCGAAAAGTATCAAGTCTTATGAGGGATTCCTCTCACACAATGTGTCTGTGTCCACATCTTGGCTAAAACAGGAAGACAGGAACAGTCTAGGAGATTGCATTAATGATTTGGACAACAAGATACCAAAAGGGGACTGTTTCTCTCCAATGAAAGGATCAACAACTTGGCCTGAAGAGAAGCTGGAAGAAAGTGGAACAATGAGCAGCAGAGAGAAGCTGAAGCTTCTGAGGAGCGTGTGGCAGCCTCACTTGTGGGGCCTTGTGATCGTTACAGCCACTTGGGATGGAAGGATCAAAGTATTCCACAACTATGGTTTGCCTGTTAGGGTCTAATAGTGTTATTAGATAGAGATTCTTTTATTTGTTTGTAGGCTACTTAGGCGTATAGTTTGTATACACATTACGCAGATATCTAAAAGATATCTACCTTGTTGGTAATTTGCAAAGAGTGATTCTGTATTCCTCTTGTCCCCAAAGTGTCAATACTCTGTAATGAGAATCATTGTAATTGTAACTTATATATTCTTCAATTTCATACATTTTTTTAAGGAGAATTAATCTGTGTAAAACCCTACATAAAAATAACTCTAAAAGCTAAGGTCTAAGGCCAGGAACCCCATTTGTGGTCTTGACTTGTACGACACCATTCAGCATCTACTTGCTTCTTTTTGGTAAGGTCTTGTTGAGTGGTGCATGGCCATAAGTCTCCCCAAAAGGATTTCTTGGCCTGCATATGAAGATCTGGGTTCTTGCTTTTTGTTATCACTCTCCTTTCAAAAGCTCCCTCTGATCCGTCCTCTTTGGTCGGCACACACATATCCAACGTCACTTGTTTCCCCTTTCGGAATGGAGGAAATATGATCCTTCCCCATCCACTTCCTACATTCGCCCTCACATTCTCTCCTTCGTCTTCTTGGACCCTTATCTCATTCTCATCAGTAACTTCACCATCTTCTTCTTCTTCTTCTTCTTCTTCTTCTTCTTCCTCTTCCCCATCCTCTTCCTCTTCCTCAGCCTCATCATCATCCTCATCAGAGTCATATGCGCTTGGATCAACGTAAGGCACTTCAACCACCTGTGATTTGATAAAATCCTCTGCAGACCAATTGGATATATACACAAATTAGCCACATAACTCATTGGGGTGTAAAACTAGATACACACGGATTTCATAAGTTAGTCGCAAACTTACCATAATCAACTTCTAAATCTTCGGATTTTCTATTTGCACGCTTCTCCTTCAAAGTCTCCAACTTCATACCGTCAAGAGGCCATGGTTCCCTGAATTGAGGGGATAATCCATAACTCAATCCTTAACAACTTTTCTCCTAGAGTAATGTAAATAATTTTTACAGCATCAAAAAACTACCAACCGGGGGCGCTGACCTCTTCTGAAAGCCACAAAACAAAACTTCTCATCCTCGAACCCACGCAAGGGAACACCTTTTGTGCGCTGCAAAGGTTTAAGTTTGATCTGGAGTTAACAGCCAAGAGAGATACCTGGAACTATACATATTGGAAACTTCGAGAACATCTAATAAACCTTGTAGGAACGCTGAGATGACGTTCTCTGCAACCGCTGAACAAAATGGCAATACTTTTCAGTGTTTTCCAGCGGACATTTTCCATCATGAGGGCACTGCGTTTGAAACCAGTTCATGTTATAATACAATCATGAGGCAGTTTTAATTCAAGCATAAACAGGCAACGCGAGTTCTTGACTGAGAGTTGACAAGTGGAGGAAAATTTTCAGGAAGGATATTGACACTTACTGGAGCAACTATATGCGCACCAAGTTTGAGATCGAGCACATCCTTTATAGCTTCATCTTTCTTCATCTTCTTTTCCAGTTTACGCAGTTTCTAAGAGAAAATACATACCAAATTAACAAAAGAGAAATAGTTCACTTCTGACAATGGATACAAACCATCATTTAAGCACTAGTATATCTATTGTAAGCAACAGAAAAGTACCCTCTTCTCCAACCATAATATATGGGACCGCATCTGAGATATGATATTAGCACCATGTGGCGTTCCTGGTTCAACCAAAACCTGTTCAACCACGAAATATGTAAAGAATTCATAAAGCTCACTGGATTCAACTAATTAAGACGCCCACGTCAATTACATGTTCTAGTGTAAATGAAATCAGCAAAATGAAAGTTGATAAAGGTGAATTATGTACCAAGAGATCATCTGTAAGGTCCCAGAGCTGGCGAACCACAGTAATTCTGTCTTTTAGAGATGGTATCTCCCCTAGCACATAGGACTTAACCACCACAAGAAAAAGAATTGGAACTTAAACCAGTACAGAACAAATCAATAAACAAGAACCATAGCTTATGTTACTGGAAAAAAAAAAGCAGATGAGATAACCTACAGCGATCACAAGATTATGTTTCCTCTCGGAACTTTTATTGATCTCTTTACTAAGAGCTAACAGGCTAGTATACCCATGGATCAGAGGCAAATCTTTTAGACCTTTGAGATTCAAAACAAAGTAAGATCAGAATCAATGAACATACAAAATGTTTTAAGAGCTCTGACAGACTATCAAAGTCATTTACCCTGTATTAAGTTACGTCCTGCACGCTGCATTGATTGCGATGGTTCCACGATATTTATCTTCTCTGCAGACTTTGGCCAAACCTCTTGAACTGCCCTACAGGATGTTACAAAGAATCAATAACAAAAGAAAGTATACACCAGAATTTAATCAGGAAGCATTTTTCTACTCACCAGAAACCTGAACCGGAGCCGGCACCAAAATCTAGCACCCTTGTAGGGGCAAAACCAGGTAATCTTCGACGAATCTACTAATGACAGAAGAAGTTAAAACTGTTGTTAAATAATCAAAAGCTACAAAGACAATAATCAGCTCAATCGCATACACAACTCTCAGACGTTCTAGAAGCTCTAGACAAACCATAAATCACAAATTTACAGAGTACACTTCATCGCATAAAATCAAACTTGTGGGCAATCCAAAATGGTTAATTTGAAATTAAATCAAAGTGAGTATGTAATTACCTCAGTGAGAACTCTGTAACAGACGGAGAAGATGGCGGGCATGCGAGAAGCAACGTAAGCTGCAGTCTCACCGTCTTTGTATTGGAGACCGCTATCTCCATAAACAGTCTGTATCTTCCATCGCTTGGTCTCCACTGAGTTCATTGAATCTGCTAGACTCTTAGCCGTGGTTTCAGGTAACAACAGATTCGTGTCCTTAATCTCTTGGAATGATTCGGATAACTGACGCACCCTCTTCCTAATGTGTGGATCATCTTCCTCTGCAAGATCACACGCAAAAAAAAACCCGTATTATCTCAAGCGGCCACGAAATTTTAAAAATGGATTGAAACTAAGAGATTTGGGCAAGGGATGAGCGCACCGCGAAGGTATTTCTTGATAGCGCGACGGAGACGAACGGGAACAACGAGGCAACGGAGGGACTGCTTGGCTGCAGTTCTTAAGGTTTCTACAGTGAAGAGTTTCTGGGCATTCGCCATTTCAACTGAAGCTTGATGTTCCGTTGCAGGCGAGGTTTTAGCCTCGGAGGAGGAAGGAGAGATGGTCTAGGGCTTAGCGCCATGTAATTTTTAATGGGCTTTAAAAAACCAGATTGTTGTTTAATGGGCCTTGAAAAAACCTATTATGTTATACTATTGAGTAATTTTCGACAAACTATTTACATGTTAGTGGACATTCTGATTATGGTGTATTTTGTGGAGGTGAGAGAAACAATTGTAGACGAAAATAACCTCATAATTTTTCGCGTGGAATGGTTACCTCTCGGTTGGCGCGTGAGGACGAATACACATAATACGTACAGACTGGATGTGGACAGGTGAACAACGTTAATCCTAGGCGACTTTTTCTGAAATTCCTAGGGAAGTTGTACCAGTAGGTAATAAGGAGACATATGGTGAAAAAGGTCATCGGCATTCAGAAGACAAATTCGAACTAACTTTATTAGAAATCGAAAGGTATGATATTGTATGCGTTCATCTGTACAAGAATTTTTTTTTTTTAAAGAAATAAAACGTATATCTTTTGTACTCTATTGTGAAGGTGAAAAACTTTAAAAATGGCGAAGTACATTATGGTGATGTGTGGTGAGTGGATTCTTGGGGAGTATGGAAAGTGGGATTTCATGATTTGTAAACAGAAGATGTCACGGTTTGTGAGCTTACATGATGGGGGGACTTTGGACGACGTACATGCTTGTGTGCGTAGGGAGTTTGGAGTGTCTGACGAAAGGGAAAAAGATCTAAGTCTTAGTTATTGGCCAGCAGAGGAGGATACAAACGTAAGGGGAATCATTCAGTCTCCAGTATTAGTTACAAGCGAGCAGGCGTGGTCGATTGTGCAAACACAAATTGGGAAACGCCCTGGAATGGCTCTGTTTGTAACCTTCAAAAGCATGTGTACGCCTGATAACCGTCCATCAAAACATGGAAGGGTGATGCCAACTAGAGACGGGCCTGTGTCAGTGAGTGAAGATGGTGGGTGTTGTGCACCACCTAAACAAATGGATTTAGTAGACAACGAGGAACTGGTGGCTCATGTAGAAGCCGTTGAAGCTAGTTTAGGGAGAACGGAGT
>OVBE01002948.1:6534-19722 GCA_900406425.1 Iberis pinnata | reverse complement strand
TCTCTCTCTCTCTCTCTCTCTCTCTCTCTCTCTCTCTCCATGTCTCTCTGTTTATCTCTTAGAACAGAAAAAGAGAGTCATTCTCAAACTCATGGACCATAAGGTATACTTTGTCTTTTTTTTACCCATATTTATTTCAACAAAATAACAGTTGGTCTAATTCTTTTACTTGATTACTAAGAAAATATTGTCTACAAATGTTCATCAGGGAATCCATGATAAATTTAGTTTATGTGTTCATACACGTCTCAATAAACTGAAGGTTCGGTGGCGATCCTTGTGACAACTGATTTTGTTCAAATTTTTTTATCTCATTGTTTCGTTGTGCTAGACCAACTCTAGTACTCGCGTATCTTGTCCAACCCATTCTTCAATTTGTTGTTGATGGAACAAATTTAGTTTCGGCGTCTCCTGTTCAATGCATTCATCAATTGTTTTTTGAATGAACAACTTTAGTTCTCGCGTACCCTGTCCAACGCATTCTTAAATTTTAGATGATGTGCATTGGAAGGCTAATGAAAGAACTAGAGTTTGTCATTCGACAATCAGTTTAAGAATATATTGAATAATAGACGTTGAACCTAAATTTGTTCCATCAACAAAAAATTGAAGAATCCGTTGAACAGCATACAACGAGAACTAGAGTTGGTCTAGCAACTAGGATCCGTCATGGAACTAGAAGTGAGTAAAAGAGTCAACACTCGGTTCAATGATATTTCACATGAAGGTGTAGGTCCTGTAGGATGCAACATCATCTAAAATGGCAAGGAGAGACTGCAATTCAACTTCAACTTCCATTTCTAGAACCACTTCTTGCTTCACTCTGTTCCTTTCCTAATATTTATTAGTTTGTTAAGAAGATCTTACATATTTAGTTATTGTATTGCTGATTTTTTAAAAAAAAATTAAGACTTTTTCGTTATGTTTACATATATGAAACATCTAAATTTTTTTCCTAAAATTTTGTATGTTTGATTATTCGGTTGTTATTTGCATATTTATTCGGTTTTTTTAATCATTTGTTGTTTGTATTCTAATTTCGTACTGGCTACTTAGAATTCGTAGTTCAAGTATTTTATGAAAACTCTTAAAGTAATAATTAGCTTAATGTAACTCAGCTTCTTTGTTGAAGTATAACATCAGATTTATACATAATACTATTAACATAAATCAGTCATAATTGAAACTGAAGGCAACCATAACTTTTAACCAGTCGAGACACGACAATTGGAGTGATCGAAACCTCAACTAATTTCATATTTTTTTGCCCTGAAATTAGTCGAGATTTCGAGCATTCCAATTATCGTCCCTCTATATAGTAGTCTTAAAACTATAGAAACGGAATTGCTCTCAAAGTACATAACTCAGAAATACACAAAGGTAAACAAGGAATTTAGTAGGAAAAGTCATGCGTAACGTTCGTTTACTACTGTTTCCTCTTTCAATTTGTTTACAAATTCACAAATTCTCTTTTTCGATTTTCCTTAGAAAAGGGACGCATGACATCTTTTTCGGAGAAACTTTTGATAACCTAACCGAATGATAAATAATAACTCAACCGTTAACATGAATAGTTTGGCGTGTTACGTTTTATTGTAATTTAAAGTAGTCTCTCTCTCACTCTCTATTATTTCTTTGTTTCTATCTTACTTTTCTCGCAAATTCACAATCTCTCTCTAAATTTGCAATATACTTGTACCTAAAGGACGAATCTTGATCGTTTGTATGGCTGAAATGGGTATCCTGGAGTATGGCCAAGTCTATATTCGTGTTACCCTCACTAACCTCTAAAGCGGTACTTGAATCTCGTGAACAGTGGTAATTCCAGAAGATTGATGAGGACAACCTACAGGGATGAAAACAAGGTGGTTTGGCGTCTGCTGTTCAATGCATTCATTCAATTGTTTGTTGAGTGACTAACTTTAGTTCTTGCATATGATGTCCAACAAACAGAATGATAAGGTTGTGAACTTAATTTTGCAATACCGAACCTTCAGTTTGATATCGTGTAATTTAAATTTTATAATTCAGGCATTCAATATAAAATAACTTAGTCGCATCGTTTATTATAAGACACAAATAATAACCCAGCCGAATGATAAAAAATAACGTAGCCGTATAAAATTGAGAAATTGTTATAACCGAGGCAAATGATGTCTTACTATGCAGCTATGATGGGATAATACATTTTCTAGGTCAAACCCTATGCTTATTACGACGCAATTACTATGACGCGACGATTTTCTCTCTCTCTCTCTCTCTACCGCGGATAACATGATTTACGAGGTGTGTAATGACGCCGGAATACGAAAAGTGACGATTATCTCTCTATATTTATTTCTATGCTTATCTATTTAGTTGCAAACAACTTCTCAATCTCTCGCTTAATCTATCTCAGGTTTTCCTTTCTTCTTTTCCCCTATCTCTCATCTTAATCTAAGGCTTTCGATATTCCTTGAAAATAGCTCGCATGCAATCTATCTTTTACGATTTCAATTTTGCTCACAAACTGTAAGCATACAATCCGCTTCCCTCCTTCTTATCATATGCAACACCCACAGAGGCAGCAAATCTTCAATTTTTTGTAACATTGGCTTCTTATGTTCTCGTATACTGTCCGCAATTTGCTCTCTAGGCTTCTGCTTGTTATTGGTGGTTGGCGTTATTTGAGTACCAAATGAATGACATCGAAAAGACGAACTCAGAAGCTCATGAATGGCTGGGGGAAGGAATACAGTGCTTGTTCATCTATCTTGTTTTTATTTGTTATGCTATAAACTAAAGTTAGCTTATAAATGTTCGAATTTATATTTCCTAGATGATGTGTATTGTGTCATACTCCCTCCGTTTTTATTTGATAGATCTTTTAGAAATTTCACACATAATAAGAAAATCAACCGTTAATAATCAAAGAATTCAAATACTTTCATTTAATACTTATTGAACGTTGTAACTAATCAATAAAAAGTTCATAGAAAATTGAAAAAATCAATCATTTTTAAACTAAAAAACATCAATCAAATAAAAACGGAGGGAGTATTACGCAGCTATTATGTCATAATACGAGGCTTTAGTTAAACGAGAACTCATCCGCATAAAAATAAATCTAATCCGTAACTAATTCGTTAATAGTAACTCAACCATAGATAAACCAGAACTCAGTCATCGTCAACCCATAACTCAGTCATATCACCAAAACATTCAAATTCACAAATCAGTTTACATCAGACAAGTTTACACATCACAACGATGACGATTTCGGAGAAGACGACGAGTGCTGAGTTACGACTAGGTTAATAGACCGTTTTTTTCTTTAAGGGACTAGAGTGTTTAAGAAAGGGGAAACTGCCGAAAAAATCCCAAACTTTCAAATCTAGGCCAAAACAATTTCCAACTTTCACATGAACCAAATAAATCACATATTTTACAAACAAAAACCAAATAAACTTAAAAATTCTAACTGACAAAACGTCAACCAAACCTTTATTCGTGTACAGTTTAATGACTTTTAATATTATTATTTGCATTTCATAAACATCTGACTAAATTATGGTTGAGTTCTATTTGAATACGAACTGGAAAATTTTCATAAACTTTTGGTTTGATAATTTACGAAATTTTCTTAGTATTATACGTCTGAGTTGTGTTAAACGGCTAATTTAAAGCATCATTATACGCGCTTCATAAAATCACATTATCCGCGGTAGAGAGAAAGAGAGACATATGTAATCGTCGTGTCATAGCTGCCTAATATTATAACATAATAGTATCTAACATAATAACTGTGTCGTAATAAACATAGGGTTTGTGCTCTGAAACGTATTATCCCATCATAGTTGCGTAGTACTAGTAAGACATCATTTGCCTAGGATATGATGGATTTAAACAAAGTTATTAAATACAAAAGCGAGTGAAATAACCGAAAGAGGAGTATCCGTAGGTTTGAGTCTCTTGTTATCATACATGAAGCGAACCGTGCCATGATTAACATTTATCAATTTACAATACTCAGACATTGGTTTCTTCCCACGTGTATGAACACTTATCACGAATTCATACTCATACCCGATTTTGAGAGTAATATTTTCTTATGAATTGGTTCAGGAGATGGAGATCTTGTTGTCGCCCAAGAAGACCCTGTCAAGGACCTAGGCATTATAAAGAGATTTGTGCGGAGAATTTTCATGAATATAAAATGTACTAGTTTTGGTGTTTTCAAAGTGAGAGGCAGTATAAAACGTAGTCACTCTGTTTTTTTAATGGATGTTTGAGATTTAATTTTTTTTTACAAAATAAAGATTTTGTAATTATTAAAGAAAGCTTTTTTACGTTTTCAAGAAAGAGAGGGAGACTCACGTGGTATTAAAGTCAGATATTTTTTTGGCACGCATAAGAATTCCCGGATAGGGTTTTACTTTGACAAAGTAATATCACATCATAGCCTCATACTGCGTAATAAACATCATTTCATCGGTCCTAATAATTAATCGATATTATTTTTCAATCATAAAATACGTCTCATATATGAAGCGACTAAGTTATTGTATATCATTCGGCTGAGTTATTCTTAGTGTCTTAGGTAACATTATACGATACGACTAAGTTATTTTTCATTGGATGACTGAGTTATCAAAATTTTAAGATGAACGATACGGCTTAGTTATCTTACTGAAGGCTTCGTTTTCCTATGTGTACGTCTCAAATATAACGACTCAGAGTAATTCTGTTCATATAGTTTTAAGACTACTACATAGAGGGACGATAATTTGAGTGCTCGAAACCTTGATCAATTTTATTCGTAGTGTCTTAGGTAACACTATACAATACGGCTAAGTTGGTTTTCATTGGATGACTGAGTTACAAAATTTAAAGATGAACACTATGTCTTAGTTATCTTACCGAAGGCTTCGTTTTCCTGTGTGTACGTCTCACATATAACGATTTTGAGAGTAACATTGTTCGTATAAATTTGTTCAGGAGATGGATCTCTTGTTGTGACGCTAGAATACGCTGCCGTCACCGAGATTTTCTGAGTTATTAAATTAAAAATTAACATTACGGCATATTTATCTTAGTAAAGGTCGGGTATTCCTTTGCGTATGTCTGAGTAAAGTAAAGAGTCACGATTTAGCGTATTCCCGCCTCTTCTAGTTCTTTTATTAACCAACTAGAATGTGCAACTAATTTATGGATTTTAATATTTTTATGAGACGACTAAGTAATACTTTTGATTACAGTTGAATTCAGGTTTATATATGGCCGAGTTACAGTTTACCAATAATTTACGGATTATAATTATTTTAAAACGGCTTATTTATTGTTAATTACTTCAACCTCATAAACTTATACAATCGATTCACTAGTTTTAGATTAAAAAATACTATATTCAAATTTTAGAATTACAGGAATAGAAATAACATAGTCAATCAAAAAAGGCATAGTCAATAAAAGGACTGAAAACTTTTCCAGGTTGCGGGTGAGTCATATCCGCACCAAAGAAAAATGTCGGACAATCCGTAATATCGGGAAAAACCAACAGTGAGAGNAAAAAAAAAAAAAAAAAAAAAATCGGCAATTCACAAAGCGTCTTCACAAGTGAATCGCCTGAGCTTACTTGTCACATTTTTTGCCCCATCTATAGTGTCTTCATTGTTGCTTCCAATGTTAAGATAATTTTTTAAGAATGTATGTATCCACTTTATAAAATCCCAAGTGCTATTAAGATTATGTTGAGAATTAATATACTATGTATTCTAAATAACTCATCAAGAGTCTAACCCACATTTTTATATGAGAAAATTATTAGAATAGTAAGGTTTTAATGTTGTCAAATCCTCACCCACTTCCACCATTGAGCTCATTAGCTTCCAGTCTTTGTAACAATTACAATTTGGTGGTTGCATAAGATAAGCAGGAGGGAATCAAATTGCATGCGATACTGTCTGTTAGCAAAATCGAAAGCGTAAGAGATAGATTGCATGTTTACTATTTGAGAGTAATATCAAAAATGTGAGAGAGAAAGGGGAAGAGAATAGAGAAAACTTGAGATAGATTAAGAGAGATTGAGAAGTTGTTTGCAGATAAATCGAGAAACAGAGAAATAAATAGAGAGATAATGGTCGCTTCAAATTCACATAATTTTAAATATAATATATAGAAAAGTAATGATTTTTCATATTCCCGCATCATTACACGCCACGTAAATCACATTATCCGCAGCAGAGAGAGGAACTGACTTAATTGTCCCGTCATAGCTGCCTTCTGTTTCAAAACGGAGGAGTTATGATACGACTAAGTTAAGTTTACGACTGAGTTATGTTTACTTAGAGACAAAGTTTCCTTTGTGGTTAAAAGTTATAGCTGCCTTCTGTTTCAAAACGGAGGAGTTATTTATTTTAATGTTTGACTTGCGAGTGAGTATTTGACAATTATTATTATTATGAAACTTCCCTTTACATAAACGCAAATTTATTATTACAATAAATGACTACTGCAAGAAGTAAATTACGACTAAGTTATGTTTAAGTTTGAGCTAATTTTACTTTATGTTCTTAAGTCGAAATCTGTTTTTCTACTTCACAAAGAAGTATCTGTGTAATTGTCAGACTCAATCTCATCACCTTGTTTAGAACAAAAGTTGTTTAGGGTTTAGTTAAATTCCCTTTTTATATTTGTTACTCAACACTAAACCACAAATCATTGACCCTAAACACGTTCTAAAACTTGAAAATCGAATATGAATTATAAAATGTGTTACCAAACATCCAAAAATCATTAGTTGACACATTAGGGTTCAGTGTTTAGGGTTTATGGTTGGGTTAACCTCCCTTTTTTATATTTGTTAGTAAACTCTAAACCACAAATATTTGAAGAATGTGGATTATATCAAATGTGTTAATAAATATCCTCTTTTCAATCCAAAGTGAATATTAATAAAATGTATGTATCCACTTTATTGAATGAGAATTGATAATGCTATCGAAATGTAGGTTGTCTTACGATTACTTTAAACCTAACATGTAGATTTGAGAACGAGATCTAAGTTATATAGAGTAAATCATATACAATATACTCTAAATAACTCATCAAGAGTCTAACTCACGTTTTTATATGAGAAAATTATCAGAATAGTAAGGGTCTAGGGTTTAGTTTACTTCCCTTTTGATATTTGTTAGTAAATCCTAAACCACAAATCATTGACGAATGTAAATTATATAAAATGGGTTAACAAAGATCCTCTTTTCAATTCCAAGTGAATATTAATAAATGTGTGTATCCACTTTATAAAATCTCAAGTGCTATTGAGATGTATGTTGAGAATTAATATACAATGTACTCTAAGTAACTCATTAAGAGTTTAACTCACTTATATATTTTATAGTAAACAATAAACAATAAACCCTAAACCCTTAATGGGTTAAAGAGAGACAAATTATTACTTGTTTTTAATACAAATGATATCTAAAATAAAGTTACCGACGGTAAACGCGGCTACGATGTTTTCTTACGCAGCTATGATGTGATATTACGGGTGAAATGATGTCTTGTTACTATGTTACTATGTCAAACACAACTACGAGGCAAATGATGATTTTAACTTTTTGTTTCGAAAGGGGTTTTCGTCCAACTTAAAACTATAATAGTCGAATGTTATCTAACAACTGTACATATATTTGAGAAGATCTTATATTTTGAAACAAAATAAATAGGTAAATATCTACAAAACCTTATATTTTGGAATAGACGGAGTATTGTATAACAGACTGAGTAATGTTATTTGCTTAGCAAATGAGTTATGTTTATGTAACGACTGAGTAATGATTACCAGAGGATTAAGTTATGTTTACTATACGACTTAGACATGTATACGACTGAGTAATGTTTAGGACTCAGTTATCTTCTTATTGAGTTATTATGGTACTTCGAATATACTTGCTTGGAGATAATGAAAACCAAAAAAATGAAAACATGTTCAAATTAGTTATAATTACAGGGATGAAAATAAAAAGTTTTTCATCATCCTGTAGCATACTTCAGAGTCCAACCTCTTCCTACAAGAGATGAAATTTAAGGTTTTTGTATCTGTTAGACTATAAATGTGTTGAAGAACATGATAGAATAACCGATGCTATAGTGTGAAGGAGGATAACACTTCAACCTCCTCAAATCCTACTCAATCTTTTGTCTGGTCATCTAAAAAAACACAAAAAATAAGAACAATATATGATCGAAACGGAAAAATAAACAACAGTAGAAAAATCAAAATATAGATATTACTAAGACTGGGTTATGTGTTCGTATTGCGGCTAACTTATCTTTTTTCCATGTCATCATCCATGTCAGAATCCATGCCATGTCATCATCCATTGCGGATGACGATGTGGAAGGTTAAATTTGAGAGAGGGTGTTGAATTGTTTTTTGCATTGTAGATAGTCTTACTGATTCTTCTTCGGTAATCAAGTTCTCCATCTATCTTCTTCATCTCACCATGAGAGCTTATCGATCGGGTAATTATTGTTTCGAGTAATTGGGTTAAGAAAAACATATATGTATTTGACGCCGAGAGTAGAGGATGTAGAGTTATGCTTATAGATGGGCAAACAACACGCGAAGAAGTAGAAAAGTTGGTATTCGATGATTATGGATTGAATGAGTCAAGGCATCATATTCAGATGAGCTACATGTTCTCGAATAAAGCTTCGAAAACAATGGCGCACGATACTCCACCAGTTTATGTCTATAATACTTGACAGTTGCGAGGTTTTCTAAGCCTATGGAAAATCGAACATGTACGTCTTTTCGTGGAGATTACGGAGTTAACAGATGGAGAAGTTAGTCCGAATGATATAACAAGAGATAAGAGTAAAAGGTTATATAGTTTTAGCTCAGAAAGAGAACCCTCAGAAATTGAATCTAATACCTCCTGGTTGATGAGTTTGATAATGATTCTCTTCTTCTGTTCCGATTCGGGTGTCGGTGATATCCTTGAGATACATGATTCTACAGTTGCATATATTTTAGAGAGATAGATAGACTTTCAGTGTGAAAGTTGCACTATTGGTAAACGTAATTTATAGCCAAAAAAAGTTTAAGAGGCAGGGATACGCAAGAATCGCGACTGTTAAATTTTTTATATTAAAATAGAGATATTTGACATCAAAGCGACGGTTCTCACTTTCTCTCTACATATTTATTTCTCTGTTTGCTCCATTAAGTTTTTCACAAATTCACAATCTCTCTTTTTCGATTTTCCTCACGAACAGTTGCATGCAATCTCTCTCTTTCGATTTCGATATTGCTCACAAAAAGTATGTATTCAATCTGATTTCGATACTACTCACTCGTACTTTAAAAATTATATAACGACGAAGAAAACTCGGTCATTAAGTAAACATAAACTCATCCGTACAGGAAAAATATTTAAGTCGTAAAAGTAGAGACAAAAATAACCCAACTCTCTGTAAAAAATAATAAGCTTGATGTAACTCAGACGTTTCATATATTTTGAATTTTATAACTCAGGCACTCAATAAAAATAACTTAGCCATTTCGTTTATTATAAAAAAATAATAATAACCCAGCGGAATGATAAACAATAACTTAGGCGTATAATATCGACTATATGTTATAAGCGAGGGAAATGATGTCATACTACGCAACTATGATGGGATAATACGTGTCCGAGGTCAAACCCTATGCTTATTATGTCGGCTATTATATCAGAGTATTAGACAGTTACGAGGCATGTAATGATGCTTATTATGTTACCGAGGACAAAAATTTGAAACTGATTACTTTAATCAAACATATTGAAAAGAAAACCCAGCATTTAGTAATATAACTCAGCCGTAACGATAATTCTGTAAAATTTCATAACTCATACATACAAAAAATTATCCGAGAAATACACTAACAATAACTCAACCATAGTAAAATAATTCAAATTCGTCCGTCAATGGTAAACTGTAACTCAGCCATTTATAAACCATAACTCAACTATTTTTAAATTAGAATTTAGTCGTATCACAAAAATATTCAAATCCATAAATCAGTTTCACATTAAGTCCACTCCTTTTTTTATACACATTATGCCCACTCTTATTACTTTACCGAGGTTAAAATAAGTTGAGGAGGCAGGAATATGCAAAATCGTGACTATTCGATTTTTACGAGGCGTGTAATGATGCGGGAATACGAAAAATCATGACTCTAATCTATTTATTTCTCGGTTTCTCTCTTTATTTTCTTGCAACTTCTCAATCTCTCTCGGGTTTTCTCTCTTCTCTTCCTCTTTCTCTCATCTTAATCTAACGTTTTCGATATTTTTCACAAACAGTTCGCATGCAATCTATCTCATCCGATTTCGATTTCGCTCACAAACAGTACACATGCAATTCGCTTTCCTCCGGCTTATCCTGTGCAACCAACAAAGGGCACCAAATCTCCAAATGTTTATTGAAAAATTGGCCACTTATCCAATGGATCCTCCAAATGGTAATTTCGGTTCTATGTTTTGTTATATTGGCTTCAATTTTTCTAATTGCGTTTCTTCCTTTTTTTCCAGCAAATTCTTTGGGTAAATGGAAAGTCTCCCTACCCTGCATAATGGATATTATTTCCTCATGTTTTATCGTTACCTGTTTTTATTTTATTTTCTTAATTGACAATCTCCGTTGGAAATGATAATTTCAGTACTTTCAAAAACTCTTAATTTCTATAACGACGAAGATAACTCCATCGTTATATAAACAAAATTATTCGTTATATAAACTTTTTTCGTTTTGGTCTTTTAAAATTCAAGTGGAATGTTCTTGATATTGTTTTTAGTTTTTTATATTTAAATTATTATACGATTTTGCTTCAAACACTATACGATTTTTATTAAAAATATTTGACTTTGACGCGAGTATTATCTTTCTATTTATTTCTATGTTCTCTCTTTATTTTGCAAACTTCTCAATCTCTCTCTTAATCTATCTCAGGGTTTCTCTCTTTTCTTCCTCTTTCTCTCATCTTAATATAACGCTTTCGATATTTATCACAAACCGTTTGCATGCAATCTATCTCTTTCGATTTCGAGTTTGCTCGCAAGCAGTACACATGCAATCCACTTCCCTCCTGCTTATCCTATGCAACCACCAAACGGGCACCAAATCTTCAAATGCTTATTGTAATATTGGCTGCTTATCCAATGCAACCACCAAATGGTAATTTTGGTTCTATGTTCTGTTATATTGGCTTCAATTTTTCTAATTGCTTTTCTTCCTTTTTTTCCAGCAACTTCTTTGGGATAGTGGAAAGTCTCCCTACTTTCTTCTTGAATATGCATTTGGTTACACCCCGCATAATATATGTTGCTTAAAATGGTAGCTACACAGAATTTATTGAACCACTTCTTGAACTGTGTCACATCATTATGTATCGAATATCAATTGATATGGTATATTCTATCAACTCTATTTATAAGCATTGCTCAATTTGCTCCAATATATTGTGATGATGGATGGACTAATGCTTATGAAAATAGAGATGGTAGATAGAAAGGTTAAATCAAGGATAAAAATGTTAAATATTTGTATTCACATCCTTCTTGTTCAACTATCTTGTTTTTATTTGCTACAGAGAATTTGATGAACTACCTCTTGTACTGTGTCACATCATTATGTCTTTAATATCAATTGATATGGTCTATTCAACTTCTGCTTATCCTATGAAACCACCAAAGGGGCACCTAATCTTCCACTGTTGATTTGGCCCGATGTTACTGATGAAGTCAGTAACTCCCCTGCAAGTGGTTCTCGATCTTGGTTCGAATCCTGATGAATTCATGAAGATTTTTGTTTCAACAATAAATCAGAAAACATTCATCCATGAAGTGAAGGGATCTAATATATAAATCTTGTTCATCTAGCTTGTTTTTATTTGTTATGCTGTAAATTAAAGTTAACTTTTTGTGTTCTTAACAAGGTGATGAAATTGAGTCTGACGATTACACTTATGCTACGTTGTTGACGTACAAAAAGGGATTTCGACATAATACTATAAAAATAACTCAGTCGTAACTGAAATTGAAGGCATCCATAACTTTTAACCACGAAGAAAACTCCGTCGCTTAGTAAACATAACTCATCCGTATGGATAACTTTTCGTAACCATAACCCAGTCGTATAAGGGAAAAAACTAAATCGTAAACTAACTTATTTGTAACCACAATTCAATTTCAACTTCCTACTCTAGAAACATTTAAGAAGCTCTTACATATTTACTTATTATATTGCTGATTTTTTCAAAAAAATTCAGACATATTTTCGTTATGTTTACACAGCTAATATATGAAACAGCTACGTTGTTGTTTATCATTCGGTTGAGATTTTATCATTATTTTTATTGATATCAATGTTTGTGTTACGACTTACGACTCACGATTGAGTTATCTTCGTCGTAATAGAGATTAAGAGTTTACAAAAAGTACTAAAATTATCAATTCTAACGGAGATTGTCAGTTAAAAATAAAATAAAAACAGGTAACGATAAAAAATCAGGAAATAATCTCAAGACTACTGAAAGCCGGGTTTTTTACGACTTAGTTTTTTTCAAATACTACTATGTTTTACTTAGTGACAGAGTTTTCTTCGTGGTTAAACATTATGGCTACCTTCAGTTTCAATATGGCGGGGTAATTTATTTTAATGTTTGAGTTACGAGTGAGTATTAACAATTACTATTATTATGAAACTTCCCTTTATATAAACAAAAAGTTATTATTACAATACATGACCACTGCAGGAAGTACATTACAATTTAAAATACACTACGACAAAGTTACATCAAGCTGATGATTGTTTATAGAAAGCTGGGTTTTTTCAACTTTACTAAACGACTTTGCTATTTTTACTAAGCAACTGAGTTACGTTTACGAAAAAGTGATTTTTAAGAATAACTGATGTTTGTGTCACGACTCAGTAGTCACTATTATTATTATTATTGTTATTGTTATTGTTATTGTTATTGTCATTGTCATTGTCATTGTCATTGTCATTGTCATTGTCATTGTCATTGTCATTGTCATTGTCATTGTCATTGTCATTGTCATTGTCATTGTCATTGTCATTGTCATTGTCATTGTCATTGTCATTGTCATTGTCATTGTCATTGTCATTGTCATTGTCATTGTCATTGTTATTGTC
>OVBE01002947.1:0-28638 GCA_900406425.1 Iberis pinnata | reverse complement strand
AATTAATATTTTTAAAATAATTTTAAAATTTGAAAATATTATTTTTCTCCTTAATTAAATTATCATACATATTATTTAATGAAAATATCTAATAAATCCATTAATTTAATATAGTCAAATATATTTTTTAATCCTAGGTATATTCGATTGATAACATTAAAAAATACAAAAATATTATTTTAAAATCAATTATCTTCTTTAAGTTTTCATATTAAGCTAAAAATAAGCTAACTACCATTTTTAATATTTATTTTCTTTTAAGTTTTTATTTTAATTATATCCGATTGATACAAACCCGTGAATAGATTACGAAATAAAATGTTTTATTATTTTTTTACGTATCATTTAAGATGTTTATTTAAGTGTTTAAATTGATATAATAAGCATTTAAATAATTTTTAACACTTTCATGAACTAACCTGAATTAAATAAAAAATTACATCATGAAAGTTTCATCAAACCAAAATAATATTTATCACTTTTCACTTTTAATTCGTTTTTATTAAAAACAAATTAAACCGAATAGTTTTTTACTATTTAGATTCTGATTAAATCAAACACTTAAACTACTAAGGCAAATAATATTTACCATATTCAGTTTATAAATTTTATTTTTAATAAAATCGAATTTAACTGAATATTATTTATGTTTGGATCTTGATTAAATCGGTTTCATGTGGTTACTGCACCAAAATTGGTGTGAGATTGAAACTAATCATTAAACTCATATATATAGGAGCGGGAAAGAGATGATACGTCTTTCAATTTTCGATGTGGGATCCTATTTTTTTAACAAAATATTTATTCTAACTAAACCTTCTTAAAAATTAGAATATTAAATGTAGTTTAATTAGAATTTTGGATATTTAGGTAACCAAATTTAAAGATAAGGAAAGATTTTATCTCAAAATACATTTTTTATTAGAAAGGAAATTCTTTTTAAAAAAATATATCGCAAAAATATATTTTTAAAATATGACCTATAAGAATTGAATTAATATTTGTAAAAAATTTAAAATATGAAAATATTAATTTAAAATCAATTATTTTATTTTAGTTTTTATATTTAGCTACAAATAAGCTAACTACCATTTTTTAAATTTAATTTCTCTTAAGTTTTAGAAATATATAGAAAAAATATAATTTAAATAATATTATCCGATTGATAATTCTAAATCACGATAAATTAAAAAATATTTTGAATTATTACTTAAAAAATTATTTAATAATTATTAGTTCTAGTTAAAAAATATTAAAAACAAATGTAATATAAAAGCCAAAAAAATTTATAATCGGATATTAAGGAAAGATTCGAAAATAATTATGTAAATGTATATGAGAAGGAATGGTAATGAAAAAAGCAAAATGCTCTAGAAAATAATTTGATGGGGATCAAATCCACATCCTAGGACACACGGAGACACATCCTTGCTAGTTGTGCAAGTCGTTTTTATTTATTCTCTTATCAATTCGATTTCTATTTAATGTATAATTTTTTTCGGGCTAAACCCAACCCGTTTTAGGGTTCGCGAGTTTGTCAGATAAAAAATTGTCTTTTCCACGAATCGAACTCAAGACCATTAAGTTAAAATGTAAATTTTTGCCGATTTTAACCCTCCGATTTTTTTTCATTCATTAAAATTTTTTAACCCAATGACAATTTTTGTAAATATCCTCTTTATATTGACTTCCTCTATATTTGTACTTCTCAAATAATAATATAGATATTAGCTTTTAATATATTTTTAAAAACTTATAATTAAATGTTAAAATTATATTAAAATAAATACATAATTTATTAACGCTTGCATCTCGACTAATTCACTTAAATGCTAGATCTTTCTCAAACGCCTATATACCATCTAGAAATTGCATATTAGTAATTAAAAGTGAAAATCAATTTTTAATAATAAAACAAAAATTTCTCAAATGGTTTTGATGAAGACAAATCAATCAAATATATATACAAGTTTGTCCATAGTAAAAATTCACATGTCTGACTATGAAAATAAAAAAAAATAAAAAATAAAAATCACATGTCTCCACAAAGACACACAAATAGCGTAGGTCATTTTCGTGAAAAAATATAATAGAAAATATACTTGACAACACAGAAACAAAAGTAATTGAATATAAATTGGGGAAAAAAAAAAAAAAAAAGAGGCGAAGCGTAAGGAGATTTGATTAAGTTCACGAAAAAGCGGTAGAAAAAAAAGAAGAGCGGTTTGGCTTGTGAACTCTGAGACTCTTCTACTCTCTTTAATGCTTCCAAAGATAGAGAAAGGTTATACACGTGTGTCTCGCCTTCCTCCCTTTTTCTTTTCTAATTTTTGTGGCTCCTCTCCACCTTTACTTCTTCCCAAATTATATACTTCCTTTATTACGAAAACAAGATTTCATTTGGAAAATTTATTTACCTTTTCATTTGACTCTACCTCAATCTTTGTTATTCATTCAATTTTTATTAGATCCGACCTCAATTCAAAATTTGATTCTTAATAAATAATATCTAACAAAAGTCATGTAGTATATATGGACTTTCTTTAATTATCATACATACCCCCAATAATTAATATTATTTTAAAAAAATAAGAGAAAAAAACGAGACAAAAGCCAAGATCTCGAGTTTTGTTTTGGTTGATAATAAACCGGTTTGTTAGGCGGTAAAAATAATGTAATGTGTCTCATTCTTATAAAGATATATAGAAGAAATCACATTGTGTGAATATGGCCAAAATTTTATATAATGATTTCTTAGTTTACTCTTTTGCAAACAAATTATTAAGAGTAATACAAATTTATTGCCTCCTTGCTGTATACTACTTGTCTACACATGTATTTATGTATCTCGACTCTCTACGTGCGTATATATATATACATATATTATGTGTGTATATATAAAGGTGGCACCTTGGTGGTGGTTGCTCATTTAGGAGTTATCAATTTTGTATAAATCTCTAATCTATCGATCTTTCTTCAACTCTTTTGCATGATACTTGTGTCTTGTAAACCCTAGTATATATATCATACAAGGTAATCCCCCTCTTAATTTTCTAAATTTATTGTGTAAATTGCTTAATTATATTCCATCGATCCGCTTAAAAATATATTCTGAAGGTTAATATTAACATGTATATGGTGAAACATGAATTTTAGCCTAGGGTTGGTCTTAATTTGTTGTACGTGCCTTTTTGATCGAGTTTTGTTTTCATAAGGTGATATATTGGAGTAAAGAAGTTAACCCTCAGAGACTTGTGTAAATCAAATAAGAATAGCTATGGATAAAGATTACTCGGTACGTAGCCTACATATATATAATTATGATTAAAAACTCATATATAAATTAATAAACATATAAAGGTGACTATTCTTGAATTGATGGATGTTTGTGTCAGGCACCGAACTTCTTAGGTGAATCATCAGGTGGTAAAGAGGAGAATAACAGTTCTGGTATGATAGACTATATGTTGAATAGAAACCTTGAACAACAAGAAAAGCAATCGATGCCACAACTGTCTCCTTCTGGATTTGGAGCTGCAACGACGTCGTCTTCTCTTGATAAAATGAGTTTTGCAGACGTGATGCAGTTTGCGTCCACCAGGAACCAAGATGATGATCAAGATCAAACCGGTATTGACCCGGTTTATTTCTTGAAGTTCCCAGTCTTGAACGATAAGATAGATTCAGACCATAACCAAACCCAACATCTCATGTCTTCTCAAGAAGTAGTGTTTCTTGAAGACAAAGAGGATCAAGCAAACAATAACTCCGTACAACTCCGGTTTCTTGAAGAAGAAGAAGAAGAAGATAGAGTACTACTGAATAACAAGGATCAGGCCGTAAAGAACAAAAGGAAGAGAGCTAGAACGAGCAAGACTAGTGAAGAAGTAGAGAGTCAACGAATGACTCATATAGCTGTTGAAAGGAACCGTAGGAAGCAAATGAACGAGCATCTTCGTGTCCTTAGGTCTCTCATGCCTGGCTCATACGTTCAAAGGGTATATATTTCATTTTCATATAAATTATATATGTTTACTAATATGTATATATAATATTGAACTAAACATGTAATAGGGAGACCAAGCGTCGATCATAGGAGGAGCAATAGAGTTTGTAAGAGAGCTAGAGCAACTTTTACAGTGTCTAGAATCACAGAAACGTCGTAGAATCCTTGGAGAAACTGGTTCTAGGCAAATCGGAGACATGACCACCACCACTACCACAACTTCTTCTTCTTCCCCTATAACTTCAGTTATTATTACGGGAAATGCAACCGATTTAGAGGGCGGAGGAGGAGGAGGAGTGCTCAGGGAAGAGACGGCGGAGAACAAGTCGTGTTTAGCTGACGTGGAGGTGAAGCTACTAGGGTTTGATGCCATGATAAAGATACTTTCAAGAAGAAGACCAGGACAATTGATCAAGACTATAGCTGCATTAGAGGATCTTCATCTCTCTATTCTTCACACTAACATCACTACCATGGAACAAACTGTCCTCTATTCCTTCAATGTCAAGGCAAGTTTTAATTTCACTTGCTTACTTTATAACATAATACATAAATTAAATATTATTTGACCGGCATGCATGTACGTATTAGTTTAGATTTTTGACATATAAAAGCTCGTGTTTGGTGATTTTATTAATAAAATTTAGAGCTGTAAAAGGAATTAATTAAAGAGCTTTAAAGCAGCATCAATTTACAGGTTTTGTTTCCCATGACACAAAAAAAGAGAGATTATAAAAGGAGTTACAAAGATGCTTGTATTATTATAATATAAAGTATATATGTGGATTAATTAACTCTGCTAAAGGCTAACTTGTCAAAATTGTGCAGATTACAAGTGAGACGAGGTTTACGGCTCAAGACATTGCAAGTTCCATCCAAGAGATATTTAGTTTCATTCATGCAAACACCACCATCTAGTTATTTTTATATTTCTCCTACCCAATTATTATGACTTCGCTTTTGTGTTGGTTCCATTTTAGATGCCTTTTTCTGTTTTTACCTTTTAGATGTCATTATGTCATGTGTGTGTGCGCGCTCTAGGTATGACGAATCTAATCATTTAGACATAATTCATATCTTACTTTTTTTAATAAATTAATTCTAATTATATTAAGGTTGGAAACAATCCGAACCGATTTTCAGGCCAAACATACAAAACACGAGCTTGCGGCTCTTTTTATTTTTATAATCTGTTAGTCTTATTCAAGACTATGTCTTCGATAATACCGATTACTTCGAAGCTCAAATCAATGTTACTTGTGCAAAAAGAAATAGAAAACAATGACACTTTGATCACCGAGTTCGGGTTATGAAACCCTACGTCTCGGGGGAGAAAGATTTTTCCCAATCCACTATCGCCAATAGAGAAACAGAGATTACAAATGTGAGCAATTCAATAAGATTCTAATAATATGAATCTTATACGAATCCTCTATGAAGCAAGACTATCAAGACTTAGAAGATAAGTTTTCCTTCAACTTAGTTCTTGAACCTCTGAATGAACCTCGTGCTAATACTCTTCTTGCGATGTGATTGATCAGGTCAGATCGAAGAAGAAGGTGCTACACTTATAGGATTCTAGAAGTTTTACAAATAGAAGTAGAACTTGTTGCTGGATATGGGCCTAACCAATTTAGCCCAGACCAATCTTCTTAAGTCTCCTCCTGATGGGCCTCGAGCCCAAGCATTTAATCTCAGCCCATGAAGACAGTTTGACCTAGACTATAAGAGCTCACAGACTCCTCCTTAGTCGCTGGTCACTTTCTCTCTCTTCACTCCGAAACTTTGTATGTGCTTCATCTCATCTTCTCTCTCTAAGCGATTTCCGACCACCGCTGTGCCACCATGATTTTCCAGAGCTGCATGCATGCTCTTTATCCTCCGGTAAACAGATAAGTGATCCTTCCTCCTTCCTTTAAGATGTTCCAACCTATGTCTTCCATTTTGAGCTAAAACTCTTCATCTTCTAATTCTACAGGTACCATTTCAACCTTTGTACTTTAGATCAAACGAACAAGGAACCTCTTGAAGCTTCCGACTTCTGACTTTTGAGCTTTTCAGCTTCCTGATTCAGATCTAGTTTCACTTCCTTGACAAAAACGTAAGTAGCTCCTCCTTGAGCCATACACCTTAAACTTTTTGACTAGCATATCCTTTTGAAACAAAACTTTATTTTAACAAATTTTTGTTTGACCCTTTTGCATGTCACTTATACCTGTTGATTTCATCTCCAGAGGAAACACAGAGACAAAAAACAACATACCTTTCTACCGATCATATCCACCTTATCTGCTCAGGTAATAAATCTAAGATCTCTGATCTTTATCTTAAATTTATAATAATGAACCAAAAAACAAAAAAAATGAAAAAATTTACTAAATTGATTTATTTTATGTTTCGAGGTACTTTAACTTACCTGAGCCGAAACCTTTAGGTCTCAAACTATCCTCATTTACAACAGCCCTTCCTCAAAGCGTGGCCCAGGTAGGGGTTTTGTTAACAGGCCAGATGGGTTCTCCTTTGNACATCACCATTTGAAATGACATCCCTGATAAAATACAACTTAGTATCTACGTGTTTAGTCCTTTCATGGTAAACACCATTTTTAGCTAAACAAATAGCACTTTGAAAATCACAGAAAATTGTTGCAAATGAATCATTAATTTTTAATTCTGAACATATTCTTCTAAGCCATAATGCTTCCTTAACAGCTTCTGTGAGTGCTACATATTCTGACTCTGTTGTGGACAGAGTCACAATCTGTTGCAATCCAGATCTCCAGCTGATAGTGTTTCCTCCAATCTGGAAAAAATAACTTGTAATTGACCTCCTTTGATCTAAATTTGCAGCAAAATATGCATCAACAAATCCAACAATGTTAAAACTTTCACGTTTAGAAAATGTTAAATCTTGATTTAAAACTCCTTTTAGGTATCTCATAACCCATTTTGCTGCTTGCCAGTGAATCCTTCCTGGGTTACTCATAAATCTGCTAATTAACCCAACAACATATGCAATGTCTGGTCTGGAACCCACCATTGCATACATTAAGCTTCCCACTGCAGTGGCGTATGGAACATTATTCATCAAAGCAAATTCTGTGATAGACTCCTCCTCGTTTAGGCTCTTAAGCTTGAATTGAGTACCAATGAGAGTTGTCACAGGCTTTGATTCAAACATATTAAATGTTTTTAAAACTTGTTTTAAATATTTTTCCCGTGACAGCTTCAAACTTCCATTCTTTCTATCACGAATAATTTCCATTCCTAAGTTCTTGCTGGCGGATCCCATGTCCTTCATTTCAAAAACTTCTTGAAGCTCTTTCTTAAGTTTCTGAATTTGTTTCATATCTTTAGATGCCACTAACATATCATCCACGTAGATTAGTAGGTACACTTGATTACTGATATCTTCTCCTTTAACATAAACACACGCATCTCTTTCACATCTATGAAACTTCTGCCCTGTCATAAATTGGTCAAATCTCTTATTCCATTGTCTTGGGCTCTGCTTGAGGCCATAAAGAGATTTGACTAAATGACAGACTTTCTGTTCCTTTCCTGGTTGAATAAAACCTTCTTGTTGTTCCACGAGAATCTCTTCATCTAATGTGCCATAGAGGAATGCTGTCTTCACGTCCAATTTTTCTAATTCTATATCGTTTTGAACTACCCATGACAGCATCATTCTGATTGATACATGCTTGACAAATGGAGCAAAAACTTCATTGTAATCAATTCCCTCAACCTGTGAAAACCTTTTGGCCACCAATCGAGCTTTGTATCTTGGTGCTTCCACTCCAGGGATTCCAGGTTTCCTCTTAAAAATCCACTTGCAGCCAATAATTCTTCTGTTCTTGGGCCTGTCTACAAGATTCCATGTGTGATTTTTAATTAGGGAAGACATCTCCTCATGCATTCCTTCCTTCCATAACTTCTAATCTTTGCTTCTCCTTGCCTCAAGGAAATTTTGTGGTTCTTCTTAATCAACAGAAGCAGCACCTGACAAAGCATAAGCTATAAAATCAGTATCTGTAAATCTAAAAGGTGGTCTTAGATGTCTTCTAACTCTGTCCCATGCTAGAACATATTCTTCTAGGTTTCCAGTGACTTCATTTTGAGCTTATGCTTCTTCCACTTGTCCTTGGGTGTTCTCAGGTTGATCTTCCACGTTTGCCTTTTCTGTATCTTCATTTTCTGAGTTTTCTGCTCCTTGAATCTGTGGTTCTTCGAATGAATCATTTCCTTGAAATACCATTGGACTTGTAGTGGTTTCTTTATTCTGATCTTCTAAGACTCCAACTTCTGATTCAATGTTGTTCCAATTTTTGTAGACTTCATCTTCATTGAAAATTACATCCTTGCTTGTCACGCACTTTAATTCTTCTAGCAACCAGACTCTAAATCCTTTAACTCCTTGGGGGTAGCCCATAAAGACTCCCTTTTATGCTCTAGGATCAGTCTTGCCTTGGATAGTATGGACATAAGCAGTACATCCAAATCTCCTTAGGATGTGATAAGCTAGGAAGTTCTCCTGAACAAATTTCCTCGCGAACTTTAAACTCTACTGCATAATTAGGTGATCTGTTAATTTGATAAACTGCAGTAGATGCAACCTCTGCCCAGAATTTCTGTTCTAGACCAGTTTCAGCTAACATAAATATGACTTTTTCCATAATTGTGCGATTCATTCTTTCTGAAACTCCGTTCTGTTGTGGAGTATAAACACACGTTCTGTGCCTTATAATTCCACTGCTTTTACAACAATTATCAAATTGATTGTTACAGAAATCGAGGCCATTATCCGTTCTCAGATACTTGATCCTTTTTCCAGTTTGATTTTCAACTGAAACTTTCAATTCTTTGAACTTAGAGAATGCCTCATCCTTAGTTTTCAAGAAGTAAATCCACACTTTTCTAGAATAGTCATCAATGAAAGTTACGAAATATCTACAATTACCTAGACTTAATGGGGTTGAAGGTGCTCCCCATAAGTCTGAGTGAATGTAATCCAATATCTCTTTTGTAGTATGTTGTCCGTTTTTGAAGCTTTGCTTGTGTGACTTGCCTAACACACAATTTTCACAAAATTCAAGATCCTTAATTTCTTTTTGATTTATCAGACCCCTTTTGGCAAGAATTTGTAGTCCTTTTAAATTCATGTGCCCTAATCGTGAGTGCCATCTTTGTGTTAAGTCCTGTTTTGCCAAAGCCATTGCTACATTGTGTTTTGTAACAACACCTTCTAGATGATAGAGTCCATCAATGTATTTTCCAGCAAGAACTTTCTTATTAGAATCTCGCTTATAAAAATTATCTTGAAGTCCTCTCCTTCATATCTACAACCTGACTGTTCAAGCATTCCATAAGATATCAGATTCCTGCCCATTGATGGCATATATCTAACTTCTGAGAGAATAACAACTGAGTTATCAGGATTTGTGATTCTGATTTTCCCAATTCCTTTCACCTCACTATAAGTGTTATTACCCATCAGAACCTTTCCACCTTCGAACTCTTGAAGGTCATAGAGGAGTTCTTTATTAGGTGTTATATGAAAGGTGCAACCTGAATCTAAAATCCAGTCATCTTGAATTTCATGTAAACTGGCAGTTAACACCAATGGCTCATAATCCCAAGTAGCTAAATTGGCTGAGCTGCTTTGATTATTTTGCCCATTCTTTCTTTCTGGGCATTCCTTTTTCCAGTGTCCCTCCTTGCCGCAATTAAAACAACCTTTATGATTTTTGTTGTTTTTCTGTTTGGGCTTGGATTTTCCTTTTGCTTTGAATTTATCCTTTTGATTTGGCTTCTTGTTGTTACCATTCTTGGATTCTACATATAGTCCTTCTGCTTGACCCTTTCCTCTACCTCCATCTAACAGTTCCCTCTCTTTAGATTTTGGTGATGCGGTTACCTCTCTTAAGTTCAAAGTTTCCCTCCCATATTTTAAAGTCTCTTTGAGATGATCATATTTGGAGGGAAGAGAGCTTAAAAGGAGAATAGCATGCACTTCATCAGAGACTGTTATTCCTAAATTTTCCAAGTCACCTACAATCTTCAAGAGCTCATCTACATTCTGATCAATGGTCTTTTGATCATTCATCTTGTAAGTGTAGAACTTGAGTTGTAGGTAAATTCTATTTGGTAATGAACTTTCCAAATACAACTTGTCAAGAGTACTCCACATGTCAGTTGCAGTTTTGCAATGTAAAAATTTCCTAAGAACTTGGTCTCCAATGTTCGGTATAATGACCCCTTTGGCTTTTTCTAATTTTTCAACTTTTGCTGGATCCTTCTTCTTTGCTCCTGCAACTCTAGCTGTTTGGTCTCCTTCGACAGATGTTTCTTGATCATCTTGTAAAAGGTCATGGTCTTCTAAGATTTGATTTAGACCTAACAGCCTAAAGTGAGCTAGCATTCTTATTTTCCACAATGAGAAATCACCATTTACATCGAACTTTTCAACATCGACTTTGGTGATCATACCTGTTTCACTCATTTGAACTACGAACAAACAGGTTAGTAACACACGATTTATTTACCAGATTTCGTGTTTACCTTACAGTTTATTTTTGTAAACCAGTTGATTAATCGATCTTGTGAATCTTTTGTTTGTTGGTAGGTTGCTTCAAGAATTCAGTCATGGTCTTCTAAAAGATCAGATTCTTGAATTTCTTGAGGTGACCTGTTTTGTGCGAGGATCCAATTCGCACCACCGTAGTGCACTGATACCACTTGTTAGTCTTATTCAAGACTATGCCTTCGATAATACCGATTACTTAGAAGCTCAAATCAATGTTACTTATGCAAAAAGAAATAGAAAACAATGACACTTTGATCACCGAGTTCGGGTTATGAAACCCTACGTCTCGGGGGGAGAAAGATTTCTCCCAATCCACTATCGCCTATAGAGAAACAGATATTACAAATGTGAGCAATTCAATAAGATTCTAATATCATGAATCTTATACGAATCCTCTATGAAGCAAGACTATCAAGACTGAGAAGATAAGTTCTTCTTCAACTTAGTTCTTGAACCTCTGAATGAACCTCGTGCTAATACTCTTCTTGCGATGTGATTGATCAGGTCAGATCGAAGAAGAAGGTGCTACACTTATAGGATTTCAGAAGCTTTACAAATAGAAGAAGAACTTGCTGCTGGATATGGGCCTAACCAATTTAGCCCAGACCAATCTTCCTAAGTCTCTTCCTGGTGGGCCTCGAGCCCAAGCATTTAATCTCAGCCCATGAAAACAGTTTGACCTAGACTATAAGAGCTCACATAATTTTTGTTTAAGAACCAAAATAATTTAAAATTTTTAGTTTAAGAATCGGCACATGTTTCATTTTAAATTGTAACCATTAAAATCTCAGGATCGGTTGTGAAAATATATATATATATATATATATATATATATATATATATCAAGTTTGGAAACGATCTTAATTATTTAAAAAATGCATGACACCCAAGGTCAAAATACGGTGGAACATATACTACTTTCTTGATATTTTTAATTATTGAACATATAATTCAAATATATTTTGATTAACCTTTTAATCTACTTTTCTTTTGCATAAATTGGAACATGATACACGTTTGATGCTTTTTTTTTGTGCTTAGCATTTTAATTTAGTGTGTCACTGTACTTCAGTTTGTAGTTTTTCACTATCACAAAAACTGTGCAATACATTTTTTGCATTGGTGTAAAGAATTTTGGTAAAATATATAGTATATCAACATCATCTTTAGTACTTGTCATAAAGGTTATTTTTATCCACACACGATATTTGAAATAGAAATGTTTTATTCTTTTATTAGCCTACAATTGTTTAAAGGGAAATTAGCCCAGTGACCTAAAAAAAGTCAAAAGTAATCAGCATATATTTGAGAATGTGCTTTATTCGATATTCTTTTACTCTCTTTTATTTTCTTTTTGTTCAACTTTCCATACATCCTCTAGTATATATAATTTTTTTAAATCTTATTTCTTTGGAAAATAAAATCACTTAGTTTCTATACAAAAAGCCTGAACTTTATTACCGCATATGCTATGATACAAAATCTTAATCATAAGTTTCATTGGTTTTACATAGAGAACGCACATTTTCAAGGTTTTGGAAGAAACAAAGAAGAATCACTCTCACAAATAAAAGTTGATTAGAATGTAGGTTGTGTTATGCAATTATTTTTACAGATTATTTAAATACAAAAATAAGACAAAAAAATCACTAAAATTCTTATTAACTAAGCACACAAAATAGAAGGACAAATTTTGAATAGAAATCCAACTATAAGTCTTCAAAATGACCACTGACCTTCAAAATCTTGTATTGGATTTTGGGCAAAAAATGACTAGGTGTTTTCGGGCTCTTTTTGGACTCGTATCATGCTCAAAATGGCATAAACTTGTTTATTAATATTCCCAATTAAATTTTGAATGTTCTCATGATCAAGATCTTGATAATTCAGTCCATTGAGTACTTCAGCAAATTTCATGGTCTTGTCCCTCGTTATTGGTCCATCTGGTACAAGCAATGCATCCTCTTGATCTTCCTTAGTTGTTTCCATGATCATATCATCTCCCTTCTCTTGAAAATGATTTTTCCTCAAATCTAGATATGCAGCAACAAAAGTTATTAAGTCATAAACATTGAAGCTTGAACTTACTTTGTACTTACTTGGCAAGTCAATCTTGTAAGCGTTGTCATTGATCTTCTCCAAGACTTTGAATGGTCCATCCATCCTTGACAGTAGCTTGGAATTTCTTTTAGTGGAAAAACTTTTCTTCCTTAGATGAATCCAAACTAGATCATCAAGTTCAAAGACCTTCATTTTCCTTCCTTTATTTCCTTGTTTCTGATACGTACTGCTTATTCATTTTCTTTATGTCGAGCTTTGCTTTCTCATGAATATGCTTAATAAGTTTGACCCAGGCCCGACCCATAGCATAAGCCATGGGTTAGGGCCCAACAATTTAAAAAAAAAAAAAAAATTCTTAGAAGAGGGCACAATTTTCTTTCTTTATTAAAGGGCACACATATATTGGATCGGGCTTAGGGCAATCAAATAGTTTGGGCCAGTCCTGTTTAACCTTCTTTTTTCATCAAAACTAACAGGCTCACTCAAAGGTAGTTGAGTTAAATCCATAGGTGTCAAATAATTAAATCCAAAAAATATAAAATTGTGAGTACTTATTATAAGTAGCATAATAGGAAGAATGATTATAAACAAATTCTACATGTGATAAACAATCTTCCCAAGTTTTTATGTTTTTTAAATGATTGCACCCAAGAGATTTGACAAAGTTCTATTAACTACTTCAGTTTATCCGTCAGTTTGTGGATGGCAAGTAGTTGAAAACAACAACTTAAATCCTAACTTAGTACTCCACAATGTTTTTCAAAAATAACTCAAGAAATTTGTATCTCTATTAGAAACGATTTTCCTAGGCATGCCATGTAAAAGAACAACTTCCCTAAAGAAGCAATTCAACTACAAGTGATGCATCATCAATTTTATGGCAAGGTATGAAATGTGTCATCTTAGAAAATCAATCTACAATCATAAAAACAAAATCTCTTTCTTTCTTAGTTCTAGGCAAGCCAAGCACAAAATTCACTAAAATATCAGTCCATGGTGCAGTAGGAATGAGTAAAAGAGTATACAAACCTTATGATTGGGCAGTAGACTTAGCTTGTTTATAAGTTACACATTGCAAAGAATTCTTTCTATCTTCTTTTTTCAAAGCATTGCAAATTCTTCCGTCGATGTCTTATTTCCTTTGCTCACTCGACTGAAAGGTTAGGAGGAGCGCAGCTGCACTTGGTGCTTCCGAATGAACTAGCTAGAGCTGGATTTACTGAACCTGAAGGAATAAGGAAAGAAGCAAGCTTGGGTCCTTCTTTCCTCAAGCATGAATCGGAGTTGAGCGTATGCATTCCTTTTCAACATAAGTAGTAGTTGAACCAGCATAATGAAAAATCTAAAAAGAGCAAGTACGTGCTTGAGGGGAGGCATAGAGAAATTTTTTCAACATTTTTCCCTTTATAAACTAACTTGATTGAAAGCCTATGGGTCGTTCAAGACCATGCCAACTTGTTTTCTTAACGTTCGCTGCCCACTCTGCAACGAGACTTCAAGGTTCCAACTGCATCGTGATAAAAGTCTACCCGCCAAGACAGCTATCCTGCAGATTAAGGAATCCACAAAGGTTAATTCCATAAGACGAGTAAGATTGGTCGGGCATTTTATTTACTCTCTAAAGGATGGCAGCCAACAAAAAATGCTCTTGCAAAATACTCATGGTATTGGCAACTCTAAAATTTCCCATTAGTTATCCTCTATGCGACTCTCTAACAAATAAATTCCTCAAAGAACATTTAGGCACACATAAACGATTCTCATTGAACAAAAATCATTCATGCCTAAAATACTTTCCAAAAAACCTCTCACAAGTTTGGAATATATAATTAAACTTAGAATCAGAATCATACATCTCTTTATGTTGTTCAAATCCTAACAACTAAGCATCAAGAGTAGGGATTAAGGCATACATCCTCGATTTGCATCGACAACGATGTTCTCCTTACCTTGTTTGTAGCAAATGACATATGGAAATGTATCAATGAACTCAATCCATATAGCATATCTTTTGTTCATCTTTTGTTGGCCTTTAACATGTTTCAAAGATTCATGATTAATATGAATCATGAACTCCTTTGGCCACAAGTAATGCTACCACTTTTGTAAAGCCCAAACTAATGCATACAACTCCTTGTCATAGATAGGATAGTTCAGTATGACTCCACTTAGCTGTTCACTAAATTAAGCTATTGGTTTCTTCTCTTGTGTAAACACAGCTACAATGCCTACACCATAAACATCACATTCTATTTCAAAAGTCTTCAAAAAATCAGGTAAAGAAAGTGAAGATGCATTAGTCAACTTCCCTTTCGAGTGCTGAAATGCTTCTTCTTGTGCTTCTCCCCATTTAAATCCAACATCTTTCTTGATTACTTTCGTAAGTAGTGTTGGAATAGTACTAAAATCCTTGACAAAATCTTCTGTAAAATCCAGCAAATCCATGAAAGCTTCTAACTTCTCTTATAGTCTTTAGACTTGGCCATTCACTTATAGCTTTAACCTTTTCCTCATCCACTTGGATTCCCTATGCACTCACAACAAAGCCTAAAACCTTAAAATTATCTTTGAAAATTGTACATTTTTAAGGTTAGTAAATAGTTTCTATTTTCTTAAAACACCTAAAACAAATTTCAAATGCTATACATGCTCGTCCAAACTTTTGCTATAAACCAAAATGTCATCAAAGTATACAACAACGAAAATTCATATGAATGATCTCAAAAACATGATTAATTAACTCTATGAATGTGTTAGGCGTATTAGTTAGTACAAAAATCATCATTAACCACTCATAAAAACCATATTTTGTTTTAGAAGTAGTTTCCATTCATCACCCTCTTTCATGAAAATCTGATGGTAACCACTCTTAAGAAAAATCTTTGAAGACACACTAGAACCATGTAATTCATCCAAGATATCATTTAAACGAGGTATGAGATGTCGATACTTTACAATGATATTGTTGATGACTCTACAATCTAAACAAATTCTCCAAGTTCCATCAGTCTTTGAAACTAACAAAACTTGAACAACACATAGACTTATGCTTTCTCGGATGTAGCCTTCTACATGAGTTCACTCACTTGCTTTTGAATCTTCTTGGTCTTAACGGGGTTAGTCTGATATGTTGGTCGGTTGGGAAGTGAAGCTCCAGGAACCAAATCAATTTGATGCTCAATTCCTCTAATGGGTGGCAGTCCCATTGAGTTTTCCTCTAGAAAAGCATCTTCAAAATCCTGTAAAAAATAAATGAATATGCGTGGAAGTGATAGGCTCAGGATTTTAATCATAAATTTACACTGCAGAGAACAAATCTAAGTAGTATAACGAGGGTCGAATTCTACAAAGACCAGAAAGCACGTTTTTTAGTTTTATTTTCAAATTAAGCTAAGACATAATAAAAAGGGTGTTTATCACTGAGATTTAGCAATAATAGTGAAAAAACCAAATTAAAAGTAATGAATAAAAGCGTCAGGCATTAGGGAATTCCACATGTATTTAGGTTTAAAAGCCAAGGTTAACATGCATGATTTTATAATGAAAATAGTACTCAACATGAAAGACATAAATAGATTAATCCTCTTGGAGTATTAAACCCTATGTTCGAATTATTAGAAGCAAACTCTCGTCGTATCTAAATAATTCAATCAAGCATTAAGTTCATATTCAATAAGTTCATAAGCATTCAAGTCAATACTCTCGCATGCAAAAACACTTATTCATCTAGACTATATCAGATCTCTAAACCAAATCTCTTTGTGCTTATCAATATAATATCAATGAACTAGGTGATCAATCTAATTCAAGCATTAAGAACAAGCCTAGACTAAGAACCTAAAAAATTCAATATATTATGTTAAACCCTAACAATGAAACTTGGTTTCCCTGGGATACCCCTAAACCCTAACTAGAAAACTACTCAGACATAGAAATAGAAACAAAAATCATAATTAAGGAGTGCATCAATGAAATCAATGAACAAAAACCAAAATGTATTAATGAAAGACATAGTTCAGAATTCTTCTCCAAAATACAGTGGTTCGGAATTCGTCTCTCTGAAAAGGCTATGAAATCTAAAACAAGCGTAGGTTATTGAGACACTAAAGTTTTAACCCAAATATATTCATTGCAAGTACACATCAAACGTAGTAGTATATAAGGGATCAAATACACAGAGACCAAGAACGTACGACTCTCAGTTTAAAATCAAATCAAGCTAGGAACAAATTTAAAATGATGAATATGATTTGAAAATAGAAATATCGATAAATAAAAAAAGGTTATGAAAAATATAACAAAAACGCTAGGAAATAGAGAATTTCCACAGGTATTCAGGTTAAAAGTCAATGTTAACATGCATGATTTTTCTTAAAAATAGTTCCCAACTCGAAAGACAAAGATAAACTAATCTTCTCCCGAAGTATTAGATCCCTATGTTTAAATCACTAAAGAAAAACTCCCGCCGTATTTATATGATTTAAACAAGAAATTCAATTCATATTCGATATGTTCATAAGCCCCCAAGACAATACTCCCGCAAGCAAAGACACTTACTCATCTACACTAGATCAGACTTCTAAACCAAATCCCTTTGAGTATATAATTCTAAAATCAATGAACTAGTTAGCTACTCTAATTCATGCAATAGGAACAAGTCTAGACTGAGAACCTAACAATTTCTATCCATTCTATCAAATCCTAACATTCAACCTGGTTTCCCTTGGAGAAACCCTAAAACCTAACAAGTTGATTACTCAAACATGATATCAAGAACATAAATCATTGAAAGAGTAAACATTATTGAAAATAAAAAAAAAACAAATTGAATATAACGAAATCAGATTTCAGAAATCCTCTTGAATACAGAAGTAGATCTCTTCTCTCTAAAAAGCTTTGCAAATCTAATTTGTTGTGTGTTCTTTTTTAAAAATAAGCCAAAAGGATTTTATAGTTCTAAAATAAATGGAAAATAAAAATTCAATAAGAAAAACTAATAATAAGCCTTGAGGATGAATGCGTCTTTTTGCTTGAATTCACTCTTCTTCATGTAGAGGGATCGATCGATCCATGATAGGATCGATCGATTTGTGCATCAAAGGGGATCAATAAATCCAGGTGGGATCGATCTATCTAAATTTTTGTAGGTTCTCCAGGAGCTTGGATCGATCAATTCATGCTGGGATCAATCGATCTCCTTAGTGAAATGCTTGGATCAAACATGCTTTAGCCATATAGCAAGTATAAATGCCCACTATAAAGTATTAAAACCGAGTAATATTAACTCCCCCAGACTTAGATCTTTGCTTGTCCTCAAGTAAAGCAAGACCAATTCTAGAGAAGAAGTTTGAAAACGGACCACACAAGAACTCTCAGAATCTCAGCAACCTCAAGTTTAATCATCAAAAACTAAAAGACACTAATCCTAGACAACCACTGCAAATGGTTTTTTACCACCACCTAACTAACAACATACTTTCTACTCTAAATCCAAAAAAATCAAACCATCAAGTCATATCAACCAGCTCATTAGATTCATTTAAGTTCAAACATGTGCGTTCTTACCTATGGGGTATCGATCAGCGCTCTAGAGTATCCGTCATTCAGAATCCCCATACCAATTTGAGCATCGAGCCACTTCGGATCTCGTTCTTTCCTTCTCCTTTTCTCGCTTCTTTATTCATTTTTTACTGTTTCTCTTTTTTGCATATGGTTTTTCTGGGATTAACTACGGATTTCTAGATCACGCTTTCAATCCTTTTTCTGTATCGTTATTCTCTTTTTTATTGAAGGGAAGGAGAAGGGGATCATAGTAGTACTGAAAGAACTATTGGTTTTACAGAGGGATAAAGACAAAACTATCTAGCTCAAAGCATTCCAACACCATAGATAATAAAATTTAAGATCAATTTAAGTCATAACAAAGTAGAGTTAGCATCAAATCATCAATAATCTAAAAGACCAAAATAGTTAATCTAAGTCAATAGTCAAGTAGAGAATGATACCAAACTCACACCAGGTTAGTAGTCAACCAAGATTCTTGTCATTGTTCTTTCGAATCGACTCGACACGACTAGACTCATCTAAACACCAAAACAATTTTTTTTGAAAATTTCACCAAAATAGACAAAACATCAACGTTAGTAGTATCACATACCCCCCAAACTTACTTCATACTGTCCCGGTGTGAACATAAATCCAGAAGAAGGATCAATGACTGGAGTAGCAAATAAGTCATAAAAATGAAATAAAACTACAAAAGTCCAAAGTGAAAAAGAAAAAGATNCTCTCTCTCTCTCTCTCTCTCTCTCTCTCTCTCTCTCTCTCTCTCTCTATTTCTCTCTATCTCTCTCTCTGTCCTAGAAGAATGTCCCTTCTCATAATCGCTACGATCCCGAGGTGCTCTAAAACAGGTTGGACGTCGTATCTTGGCAATCACGCTCCTATCCTCTGGACCATGTTATGAGTCCTCTCCATAGTGTATGCTGTCCATCTGATCATCTTAGAATAAGTGAAATTAGAATGTCGGGGCGGCATGTCCAACTCACTAAAGTCTTCAGGAAGGATAGGCAAACCGTCCTCTACGCTAGGTTCTCGCTAGCATCTCTGCCTCTGAGCGGGTCTCTGACGTTGATCCTGGCCTCGAGGAAGTTGTGGGGCATCAGATACAGGTTCAGGTGCGCCATATAGATGCTCATATCCCAAGAGAAATCATATGTTGGCTAGAGAAAGGATGCTGATGATCTCTTGCTTCAGCATGCAGACTCTACACAGCTGTGCTCTCTCGGGTCGGAACTTGTAGATCGTCGGTTTCTCAAAACACTTGGTAGAGAAAAGGTAAGGCCAATCAACCCGGTTGGTTTCCTTTTACTGAAAACACGACTCAAGCGAGATCCCAACATACAACAAAACTGGGGTAGCTAAACTACCCGTCACCTCAATATGAGTCAGGTTCCTCAGGGCATCCATCCTAAGTTGGCATCATGGTGAGCTTGGTCTTGGCCAGTCTCATAGCACATCACTATCAAATGGCATAGTGCATAGTGCAGGAGCTCAAGCTTCATAGAACTGACCGCAACCGACACCGACTTACCGGAGAAAGTAGACGCCAAGATCTTCAGAGCTATTCGAATTGCAGGGTTACGAATAGCAGTGAGCTTTGTGATCCTAGACTCGTACTTCCCATCTGCTATTACATCTCATAGGTCGATATAGGAGTAGAAGTTGGGCAATTCTAGAAGATGCTCCTCTGAACTGAACCCGAAGATGTGTCCGAACTTGGCCACTGGTATCCTATAAAGACGACCAAAGCAAAAGAATTGTACCTCGGTCTCGGAAATGTGAGGATGCCATGGATCTGGACCAGAGTTGTAGATGCAAAATAAGGCTAGGAACTGTCTCGCCAGGTCGAGATATAGAGGGTAAGCTTGGAAGGGAAAGGTCCCAAGACCCATCCGAATGATGATACCACTGACGTCCTCATCCACTCCTAATGTGACCAAAGCTGCATGATCGACAAATCGAGTGGATCCATCTGACTCTGCAAAAGGGCGTTGTAGAACATGAAATGAAACTTATCCCACTTTTCCGTGAACTTCCTATCCTTTCAACCTTTGTGGCTCTTGAGCTGGGAGATTACCAAATCTAGGCGACATTTTTTGAATTGCGTATTTGGCTACAGAGGCCAAGGCTTCTGTTAGAACTTCGGATTGACAATTGGTTCTTCCTCTTCTTCTTCCTCGTCATTCGCGCTACTGCTAGCTATCGCTTTTCCATTTTATTTAGCGGTAGCTCGCTTCTTTGTCTGAGGTGGAGCGGTTGAGGTTGAGCGAGGTTGTTTGCGGTTGATTTTTCTTTGAGCTTCGTGAACGGGTTTTTCAGCCTGTATCTATTGGTGGATCCTCCTCCAAACTGGCACACCGCATAGGGTCTTCGTCAGCTGGATCCATTCTGCAAAGGAAAGACTTAAGACAAAATTAGCAACTAAATCATGTCGAGACAAACGACTGAATGGTTATGCAATGATCAAGCAATATCAACATTATAGTTAACAAGAATCAATTGCGAATGAAACCATTTGAAACACATTGATCGAGCAATACTAACTTAAACCATTAGCAAGAGTCACATGCGTTATCTATGTAAGTTAAGACACTAGCAAACTATAAATATCTAAAAGCAATTCCAATGAACTTGTCAATCAATAATAAAGTAAGTTGGACAATGATTTGAGCTATACCAATAAAAAATTAGTAAGAATCAAATGAACAACCATTCCAATATCAAAATCCAAACTTTTGAAACATAGAAATTGCAAATAAGAGTTATGAAATTCCAAATCAACACAAATAACAATTTAAACTCAATGATAAATATTTCTCCTATCCCATTTGAGCATAACAATTCTATCACACAATCCTAATACTACCAAACCCGAAATCCCTATCAAAATCTCAAACCCAAAATCCAAATTCCTCAATCTCAACATAACTCATCCATAATACAATTGCATTCATCAATTAACCATAATATAGAGTACATAATCACATATATAACCAATTCTATCATTCAATCCACCAAAACACATAAACCCCTTATGAACCCTAATTTTCGAATCAAAAGGGAGATTTAGGGTTCTATACCGTGCTTTAATCGAAATAAAAGTGAGAGATTCAGATTAGACTTCAAAAATCAAGTGGAATGGAGTCAAAAATCGCAAAAATCGGCTGAGAATTGGGTGAGATATAGAAGTGGAGATTTTGAAAAGTTTTGAAGAAATTTTGGAGAAAAATGGTGAAAAGAATGTTTGGATGAATTTAGGGAGAAGAAGGATGAAGAAATCGGTTCAAATTGAGTTGAAATTGAGTTGAAAGTGGTTTAATTTAAGTGATTTTTCGATTTACCTGGACGAGGGATCGATCGTTCTTTGCAGGGATCGATCGATCCTTGTTTACGTAACTTTCTGTTGGTATGGACTCTGATGGATCGATCGATCTTTAGACGGATCGATTGATCCTTTTGTAGGGACAATCCTAGTTGAAGGGATTGATCGATCCATAGATGGATCGATCGATCTGAGCATTCGACCAAATTTTCCATTCCCTGAATTTCCTGAAACACTTTGAACTCAACTAAAAAATTAAAAATTAGTGATCTAAAATATAAAATGACTCAAAACTAGGACCTAATAAATTGAAAACACAAAATAGTGGGTTGTCTCCCACTAAGCGCTTGTTTAACGTCAGTAGTTTGACGATACTTACCTCTAAAATGATGCTAGATCTGCTAGAGGAATCTCAGGTTCCTCCATGAGCTCTGAAGTAGCTAGATAAGACTTAATCCTCATACCATTTACAAAAAATTCATTACCTTGGCGGTTTCTAAGTACAACTACACCATATGGTTTTACCTCTTTGATGACAAACGGTTTGGACCATCTAGACTTCAATTTTCGGGGAATAATTTTAATCTAGAGTTGTAGAGCAATACCTGATCACCCGGTCGGAAGTCTCTTGGAATGATTTTCTTGTCATGTGCAGCTTTGGTCCTTTCCTTGTAAATCTTGGAGGTTTTATATGTTATGTGGTGAATCTCTTCAATCTCATGGAGTTGAATGAGACGCATTTCTGTTGCGATCTTGATGTCAAAGTTTAGCAACTTGACAGCCCATGCAGCTTTGTGCTCCAATTCTACAAGTAAGTGACAATCTTTACCATAGACAAGGTTAAAAGGAGTATTACCTAAAGGAGTCTTGAATGTTGTTCTGTAAGCCCATAGAGCATCGTCTAGCTTCAGAGACCAATCTTTCCTAGAGCTATTTACCGTTTTCTGTAGGATAACTTTGATTTCCCTGTTAGAAACCTTTACTTGTCTACTAGTCTGAGGGTGATATGGTCTTGCGACTTTATGCTTCACCCCATGCTTCTTGAGCAAACTGTCAAAGACTCTACTGAGGAAATGAGTTCCTCAATCGCTGATTACTACTCCAGGGATACCAAACCTGGGGAATATCACAGACTTAAACATTTTTAGCACAACTTTTGCATCATTAGTGAGGCTAGCAATTGATTCAACCCAATTAGACACATAAACAACAACTAGAATATAATGGTTATCATGAGAAACAAGAAAATGACCCATAAAGTCAATTCCCCACACATCAAAAACCTCTACTTCAAGAATGAAGTTTAATGGCATCTCATTTCGCTTTGAAATGTTCCCTTGTCTTTTGCAAGAATCGCGGTAAGATATGAAGTTGTAAGCATCTCGGAACATGGTGGGCCACCATAAACCTACTTGGAGTACCTTAGAAATCGTCTTGAACGTAGCAAAGTGACCGACATAATCTGAACCATGACAATAGTATAGAACATTCTGAATCTCCTCTTCTGGTAAACATCTTCGGAACATACTATCTTTAAAAACTTTATAAATATACATTCATCCCAATAGTAATGTCTGACATCCTTCAAGAACTTATTCTTTCGGTAACCTGAGAATCCGGTGGTTCGACATCAACAGCTAAATAATTAGCAAAATCGCGAAACCAAGGGGTAATTAGATCAGTCTTATGGGGTCTATAGATAGAAATGTTCTCATCCTCTATGGTGCTGATAGCACAAATGCGTTCCTCTGGAAAAGAGTCATCGATGGGAACATCCTTTTCAACTATGAGTCAGGATAGGTGATCTGCAACTCCATTTTCAATTCCTCGCTTGTCTTTTATCTCTAATTCAAATTCATGCAAAAGTATAATCCAACGCAGTAATCTAGATTTAGCATCCTTTTTAGATAGGATATACCTCAATGTCGCATGATCGGTGTGGACTACTACTTTGGATCCCACTAAGTAGGAACTGAACTTCTCAAAAGGGAAGACAATCACTATGAGCTCTTTTCAGTTGTTGCATAATTTCGTTGAGCTAGATCTAGAGTCCTAGAGGCATAGTAAATGACATAGAGCTTCTTATCTTTCCGATGTCCAAAAATAACTCCAACAACGAAATCGCTTGCATCGCACATCACTTTAAAAGGTAATTCCCAATATGGTGGTTGCACAATTGGAGCACTTACCAAAGCTCCTTTGATTGCTAGAAAGGCATATTGGGAATCATCATCCCATTCGAACTTGACATCCTTGCACAATAGCTTTGTAAGAGGTCTGGCAATCTTTGAGAAGTCATGAATGAACCTTCTATAGAATCCTGCATGACCTAAGAAGTTGCGAACATCCTTGACTCATTTGAGTGCCTGCAAGTTAGCCATTACCTCAATCTTGGCTTTATCCACTTTGATACCTTTCTCATAACACGATTTCGTTAGTCACAATAAAATTTCACTTTTCCCAGTTCAACACTAGATGTTTTTCCTTGCATCTATGAAGAACCATGCACAAGTTAGCAATACAAACATCAAAGGAAGATCCATAGACAGAAAAATCATCCATTAATACTTCCATGATGTCTTCAATGAGGTTAGTAAAAATAGACATCATGCATCGCAGAAAGGTAGCTAGGGCATTACACTGTCCAAAAAGCATCATGTGATAAGCATAGATTCCAAATGGACATGTGAATGTCGTCTTCTCCTGATCATCTAGGTGAATCGGAATATGAAAGAAACCTGAATAACCACCTAAGAAACAGTAATAAGGGTGATTAACCAATCTCTCAAGCATCTGGTTAATAAAAGGTAAAGGAAAAATGATCTTTGCGAGTTGCAGCATTTAATTCCCTGTAATCAATACACATCCTATGACTTGTAATAGTTCTATTCGGGTTCAACTCATCATTTTCATTCTTAACAACCGTTATTTCCCCTTTCTTAGGAACTACATGCACGGGACTAACCCAGTTACTATCAGAAATATGATAAATAATTCCAGCATTTAGAAGTTTCATTATCTCTTTCTTAACAACATCCTTCATGTTAGGATTTAACCTTCTCTGATATTCTATAGAAGTCTTAGATTCATCTTCTAGATGTATCCTACGCATGCATAAGCCTTGTAAAACCCCTATGATATCATCTAGGGTGTAAGCTAGAGCTCTACGATACTTTCTTAGTTTAGAAAGAAGTAAGGCCGTCTCTACATTATTCAAGTCGGCATTCACTATCATATGGTATGTAGAAATAGGATCTAGAAATGCGTACCTTAGCCCTGCTAGGAGGGCTTTGAGTTCCACCTTTGGAGCTTTCAGCTCGGTCCATGAATCAGTAAGTGGTGCAGGGTACGGTTTAGGTGGAAACTTGGTAGTTGTATCCCCTATTTCCACATAATCGGTCATCTCCTCAATCCTACTACAAGCATCTAACATCCTAGTGTAACCAAAAACATCATCACCAAGGGAAAAAGACTCATTAGTAGCGTTAGTCAATGCAATCTCTAAAGGGTCATCAAACAAAATGTCGCCAGAAACTCCCTCAGCAGCCTATGCATTGGTATCAACCCAAAAATACTTGGCATATAAGGATGGTTTCTTCAAAACAAATTGTAGATCGAACTGTATCACCATATCACCAAAATCAAGATCGATTTTGCCTTTCTTCACATCAATGATAGCTCCAGCAGTTACTAAAAAAGGTCTTCCCAATATAAGTGGATCCTTTGGTTCTTCTCCAAGCTCTAAAATCACAAAGTCGCTTGGCATAAAGGCTGTCCCAATCTTCATAGGAAAATTCTCTAGAACTCCAACGGGATACTTCACAGAACAATCAGTTAAGATGAATGAGATCTTGGTACCTTTGATGTCCATCATACCTAACCTTTTTGCCACAGATATAGGTATAAGGTTCACAGTAGATCACAAATCACATAGCTGATAGAGCTTTCAGATGGCTTAAGTCATTGCCCGCTAACTCCATAGAGACTTGGGATGAGTGTAAAGCCAAGTTTCTAAATCACTTCTACACCTCCACCAGAACTAATAATCTGAGAAACAAGATTTCTCACTTTCAGCAAGGTCTGATGGAATCTTTTTATGAAGCATGGGACATGTTTAAAGAGTACCTTCAGGATGGTCCCCATCATGGATTTTCTAAGTTGAACCTCCTTAACACTTTTTATAGAGGCATCGATCAGTAATATCAGCTCTCTCGACACAGCCAGCAACGACGATTTCATGACTAAACACGTGAATGAAGCCTATAAGCTAATTGACAACCTTACTGCTAGCAACAACAACCACTATCCTGACTATCATCGAAGAGTACGATCATCTAGTTCAGATTCTTCTGAACTAGCAGAGGTAAAAGAGCTTCTTGCTTAGTTTCTCAAGAAACAAAATGAGAAGCATGTCAGTTTTGCTGAGGATGAAGAGAATGTCGAGGTTGATTGCTTTGCCATCAACGGACCTAAGAACATATAAGAGGTGAGCTATATTAATAGCGAAGGCCAAAGGGTCTACAATCAAGGCTACAATCCATGTTACAACAAAGGTAATCTCTCTTGGAGGAGTACAAATGTTGCGAATCCTCAAGATCAATCATATTCTCCCCAACAAAATACCTTTGTACAGAAGTTTGGACAATCATTTCTGGTGGTTTTCAACAAGCCTCTCAACCTGGTTTCCAACAAGCAATTCAATCTCAGGTTCAGCAAGAAAACAAGATGGAGTTAATGCTAAAGAGATCTTGGAAAGTCAATAACAATCTGAGAAGAACCTGAATGTGAAGTTGGATAGCATGTATAATGATTTAAACATCAAATTCGAGTCGTTATCTACTCATGTGAAAAAGTTGGATGTACAAGTAGCTCAAACTTCAGAAGCAGTTAAGAGACAAGCTGGTGTTTTACCTTGAAAGGTTGAAGACAATCCTAAGGGATATTGCAAGGTGATGAACTCGAATTCTGGCGAAAAGAAAGATGAGTCTGAAAAATCTGCATATTTTTGAATTCTCAGAAGTGATCCAGAGGTAGAGATCGATCAATCCAAAAATATAGAAGTTGCCAGGAGATTTAGATTAATCGATCCCACTTGGATCGATCGATCTGTCCGAATCAGAAGCTCCTGGAAAAAGTGATCGATCGATCCATCTAACTGATTTCCAAAAAATAAAGAGATCGATCGATCTACTTCTGCAGTCTGCAAGACCTTCGAAACAACTTGAAAAAGTTTAGATCTCATGCCCGAATAAACCTCGGAATCCTAATGAAGAACATGTGTACTATGATGCAGTTTCTCAACAATTTCTTCCACTCAAAAGACTTCAGAAGTTAGAGGATCCAAGTGAATTCATAATTCCAGTTAAGGTTAAAGGAGTTCTCTTCAAGGAATTACTTTGTGACACTAGTGCTAATGTCATCGTCATGTCTAGAATGGTTGCTGAAAAGCTGGGACTAAAAGATATCAGACCATCAAGGATGTCTTTTTACAACTTTGTTGTATCTTCATGTGGTGTTGTGTCTGATGTGATGGTGTAAGTAGGGGATTTTATAGTTCCTGTTGATTTCCATGTCTTTGACACAAATGGAAATTCATAAGGGTCACTAGTTCTAGGGAGACCTTTCTTAGCATATGTAGGAGCCGTGATGCATGTTTCCAAGAAGCGCATCTATCTCACGAACATCTAAAAAACGTAATATTATCCTGTAGTACCTTACGTTCCTACATCAAGGATCATTATGATCAGAGAAGTAAAATTGGTGCAGACTTCTCATGCCGAATCTGAAAATTCTGATGTCAAAGGCTTGCACAAGGAATCTCAAGTTCCAATCAAGGGTTCCACCCAAGAGTCAAGAAAATGGGAAAGATAAATTTGGAGAAGATCAATGAGAATACCGAGCTGGGTTTGACTAATCAAGGAAAGGTTAAAGGTGCTCCAGAACCAGCTTCAGAGGTCAAGAACAACGGTGAAGGGAATTTGAAAGAGGTAAAAAAAAACACTCATCTGATTTTGATTTCTAAGTCATACAGTGAAGAATGGGTCGAGTATAGGATAAAGAGTAAGAGTTTTCCAAAACCTTTCTCTAAGGTTAAAATTCCCTTTGCTCAAGATCTTAAGGACAAGGGAACGGATTTCAAAAAGGCATCGATGAATAAAGTGTTGAAGCTGCAGATTCATATTTACCATAGAAGGTAAAGACAAGGGAACAAATGGCCTCTATTGGTGCTGATTTAGATTCAGCATAGAAGGTAAGTCTGTCTAGCTATTGATATTAAATAAAGCGTTGAGTCGGAGGCAACCCACTAATTTCATTTTTCTTTTTATTTGGTTTTTGTTTTGAGTCAGTCCTATTTAGCTTACTAACCCATTAATTTTTAGTTGTGAGTTTAAGAAATGTTTTAGGAACTTCCAAGAATTTGGTCGGACATAACGATCGATCCGTCTATGGATCGATCGATCCATGCCCATGGGTCTCTTAAAATGTTGTCAGAGATCGATCGATCTGTCTAGGGATCGATCGATCCATCGTTATTAAAGACCAGTCGATCTCTTGCCCTAGGTAAGTACTGAAACTCTTTTGAACTATTTGTTTTATCTATTTATTTTTTATTATGGTCATTATTCCTTCTCTTGAGTTTATTTTCACACTGGGACAGTGTGAAGTAAGTCTGGGGGAGGGAGTATAGCTATTAACCATGTTTTGTGTCTTTTTGGATGTTTCATCAGTTTGGTGAAAATTTTCAATAAAATTTCGTTTTTGAATTAGTCGTGTCTAGTCGAGTCGAAGGAACAATGACCAGAATCTATGATGATAACCAACCTAATGTGAGTATAGTATTGATCTTTTTATATTATTGACCTAGATTTAACTAATATGTTTAGGATTGGAACCCCCATTGCTGATTGTTTTACTTCTGAAAGTCCGAGTCTTTTGGATTTTTGATGATTTGATGCTAGCTCTGCCATGATAGGACTTAATTTGAACTTAATTTCTCCTGCTTATGGTGGTAAGATACTTTGAAAGCTAAGTGCCTTGCTCTTCGATGTTCTGTAAAACTGACAAGTTCTTTCAGTATGATCCGGATCCTTTCTCTCTCTCT
>OVBE01002946.1:14439-28639 GCA_900406425.1 Iberis pinnata | reverse complement strand
ATATATATATATATATATATATATATGCTTTTTTGAGATATTGCGAGTTCTTTTGTGGTCCTTTTCTTGTCTTCAGTTAAAACAAGATCAAAGCTAGAAAAGGGGTTTGAAAAGGACCATACAAGAACTCATAGTATCTCAGAAAAACATATATATATATATATAATTTTTTTAAAATGGTAATTTTCAAATCTTTTCTCTAGATTCGATCTTGCTTTACTTGAGGAAAAACAAAGATCTAAGTCTACGAGAGTTGATATTACTCGATTTAACGCTTAATAGTGGGTATCTATGCTTGCTATTATGCGTTATCTGAGCGTTTTCCTTGCAATTTTGGTTCAACTCATTGAAGTTTCTTTGAAATTGTTGTTGCCCTTCCAAGAGTTTCTTGAGCATTATTTCCATCAAATTTTCTTGCTGGGGTTATGGTGCTTGTTGAAATACAAGTTGAGAAGCCTTTGAAAACCCGCTTGAATTGGAGTTCTGCACAAAAGTCTTTTGATCTTGAGGGTTCTCCACATTGGTGCTTCTCCAAGAGAGGTCAGGATGAGTCCTATTATATCCTTCATTGTACCCTTGATTGTACTCTTTATGTACCCTTGATTGTATACCATATGACCTTGGCTATTAATGTAGCTGACTTCTTTTTAAACTCCCTCAGTATTTTTCTCTTGAAAGGAAAAGCAATCAACTTCTACATCTTTAGCAAAACTTACATGTTTCTGGTTTTGATTATTGCGAAGTTGAGTAGAAAGTATTTTCACTTCCGCAAGCTCAGAAGATTAAGAATTAGATCCCTTGATTCTTCCATCAAAGTCTGGGCAGTGGTTGTTGTTACTTGCAGCCAGGTTCACTATCGGCTGATAAGATATGGAACAGCTTTAGTCATGAAGTCACCATTGCTAGTTGTATCTAGGAAAAGCTAGTACTTCTGATTTATTCCTCTTTAAAAAGTGTTGAGAAGACTCAAGTCTGAGAAACCATGATGGAGACAGTCACAGAGATGCTCCTGAAATCGCTCCCAAGCCTCATAAAAGGACACTACAAGACCTTGCTGAAACCCAGAGATCTTGTTTTGCAGAGTGTTGGTTCTGGTGGTTGTCAAGAAGTGACTGAGAAATTGGCTTTGCAGTCATCCCAAGTTTGAATAGAATCAACATGTAAGCACTTTAACCACCTATATGCTCTCTCAGCTAGAGAGTGGCTGAAAAGCTTGCAATGCATGGAATCTTGAGACTCCATTGAGTTGGGTGGTGATACAGGTATCCTCAAAGTTGTCAATGTGGTCCATGTGGGTAAACCATGGAATTGGTTTTGGCGAATCAGCTACATGAGTTGAAAAGGAACTGGTAGTCTTGACGTTGAGGTTGGAGAGGTTAAATAACAGTCATGTTAGCAAAGAATGATTCAGGGTTATTGAAATCTCCAACGAGAAGCTTGTTCAGGAGTGGGCGATTAAAGACCGGATCTCGCGAATTTTCCATAAGAATGTAGTTTAGACCTACATTATTAACACTACTATCTTCTTGTTGTTGTTGTCCTTGTGGCACTAGATTACCATTAGCTCGACCTCCTACCGCGTTGAATATCACGTTGTTTTCCCCTTGGGGAGGAGGCAAGTTGTTTGGACCTTCGTGGATTAAGATCAACGTTATCAGCCATTGTGCTGGATGAGCTTGCGTTTTTCTTTGCTCTCCATTTTGTATGTTCTAACTTTAAGAGTTATGTGATACTGAGGTTGAACAATTCCTTGGATTTGTCATATTTTCTGGTCATGCACCTATAAAAACGTTATCAAGAAGAAAGAAACGAGATGAGTGTTGTAAAATAAACATCGTAGACTGTACTTTAAATAAAACTTAAAACACACTATATTGGTCCCCGGCAACGACGCGAAAATTCTGATAGGTCTAGAATTTAATCCTAAAACTATACCGCAAAGAACATATATAGCATAATAAATGGTCGATTCCACAGAGACCAGACAACACACTTTCAATTTAATGTTGAATCAAGCTAAAACAGTAAAAATGTTTTTTGTAACCGAATAAAAGCAATAAATAAAATAGATGAAGGTAAATCAATAATAAAATGCATTAGGAATTATGCCACAAGTAGTAAGGTTATCATGCGAAGATTTTCTTTGAAAATAGTTCTCAACTCAAAAGACATAACTAGACTAATTTCCTCCCGAAGTATTAGTTCTCTATGTTCAAATTACTAAAGATAAACTATCGCAACATTTAGATAATTCAAACATGCATTACATTATAGATTCTATAAGTTCATAAACCCCTAAGACAATACTCCCGTAAGAAAATTCACTTACTCATCTAGAGTAGGTCAGATTTCTAAACCAAATCCCTTTGTGTTTATCATTTTAAATTTAATGAACTAGTTAGCTACTCTAATTCATGCATAAAAATCAAGTCTAGACGGAGAACGTAACGGTTTCTATCCCTTAATGAATAATCCTAACAATCATACTTGATTTCCCTGGAAAACCCTAAAACCTAACTATAGAATTACTCAGACATTGTAAAACAAGAACAAATCAATATCTAAGAAGCACATAATAATTGTAGAACTAACTATAGAACTACATGGTTCAGATATGTGTCTCTGTAAAACCCAAAGTTGTAAAAAGTGTGAAAAAATAAAACAAGCCACAAGACTTATATAGTATCAATAAAAAGGAAAAAAACCAAAAAAAAAAACTAAAAAGATAGCCTTGAGGACCAGATGCGAAAGTAATGGAAAATCTTCAATCTTTCTCGGGCGTATAAAACGATTGACCTCTTCGTCCGAAAAACTCTATAAGTAATTGTCCGATCGTTATCTCCTGAGAATGATCGGTCTTCTTGTATGTGACTTTCTGTAATGCTAAGAACGATCGTTCTCCAGGGAACAATAGATATCTCTCGTGCGAATTAAGCCGCTTCTCTTCTGAACTCTCAAATGCATCATTTTTTCTCTGAAATGACCAACCGAGCAATATCACTTACAGAGCCGCATTCAAGACCCCTTTAGGTATTACTCCTTTCCACCTTGTTTATGGTAAAACTTGTCACTTACCTGTAGAATTGGAGCACAAAGATGCCTAGGCTGTCAAGTTGTTAAACTTTGACATGAAAAGCGTAGTAGAAAGGTGTCTCATACTACTCCATGAGTTAAATGAGATTCAACACATAACATATGAGAACTCCAAAATCTAAAAGAAAAGGACCAAAGCTGCTCGTGACAAGAAGATCAGCTCTTGCCTGAAACTCTTTTTCCTAGGAAATTGATGTATAAGTGGTATGGACCTTTCACCATCAAAGAGGCAGAGCTTACAAAGGAACCTTACATTATTCTGTCAAGATAATGACATTAATTAAACAATCGCTATCTCAGAGGCAACCCGCTAATTAATGTTTTATAATTGCTATTTTTGTCATTTTGGCTCTTGTTTTGAATATTGTTTTAAATCTTTTTTTTAAACTAACATATTGATATATAGCTTTGAGTTCATTGTTGCCTTAAAAATGTTTTGAGCAATTTGAGTTTTGTGCATGGAGGAGACAAATCGATCACCCCATGTTTTTCACGTCGATCTATAACGATTGGTCTTATCTGGATAGATTGTTCTGGGTTTTGCACGTAACTTCAGATCGAACGATCCATATCCATATCTCTAGTCGATTCCCGAACATTTCCACGTTTTTGCAAAAAACGTGTTTATGCATTTTTCAAAGAAAAACTCAATATACGTTTTTGGCAGAAAAATGGATTTTAGTGTTTTTGGTAGAAAATTCGTTTCTGCGTTTTTGGAAGAAAAATATGTTTAAGTATTTTTTTACGGTAAAATGGATTTTTGAGTTTTTTGGCTAGAAAATATGTATTTTTTACAAGAAAATATGTTTACGCGTTTTTGTAGGAAAATATATTTATGTATAATTGCGAGAAAAAGCAATTTCCGCATTATTTTGCGAGAAAAATGTTTTTTGCATTCTAATCGGAAAACGCGTTTCCGCTTTTTTGGTGACAAACTATTTATGTGTTTGTTGGCAAAAAAATATTTCNAAAAAAATATTTTTTTTTTTTTTTTTTTTTTGGGAAAACATGTTTTTATATTTTTTTTCAGAAAATCATGTTTCGTGTTTTTGGCGGAAAAACTTTTTATTTTTTCTTTGTTTTAGGTTGAAAGAAAAGATTTTTGTGCGCTTTTGACATGAAAATGCGTTCACACGTTTTGGGATGTTGTATCCAAACTCCCATTACTTTAGCATCTGAAATATCTAAAATTTTTAGAATATAGTATCAATACGATGATGTTGCATCTCAATACTTATTTTATACTAACCAAATAACAACATTTGAACGTTTATATCCAAATGCAGCATCTGAATCTAGAAATAACATGCCTTTCGAGAAAAAATGCCACACTTCAGGGTTTATTTTTTAAATATGATAGTATTCAATGTTTTTAAGAAAAAATGACAGACTTGATATTTTAACTAAAAATATGATAGTTATTTATGTAAAATTTGCATCTGAGTTTCTTTGTGAGAATATAATAAACATGAGAGTTTTCATTAAAAAAATGAAACACTTGAGATGTTTATAACGAAATATTGCATTATTGAGGCTCTTTAAGAAGAAATAAAACATTTGATAGTTTAGCCACCGTTGATATTTCTAATGAAAATTGTCACAATTGGCTTTAAAAAAGTTAATACGGCACACTTGAGTTTATTAGAGAAAAAAGGCACATTTGAAAGTTTCTTTAAAATATGGTAGTTTTGTGAGTTTTTAAGAAAAATTGCATATTCAGATTTGGGAAAATTACCAACAATGCCATAAATGTTGGACTACTAATTAGGCGAAATGTCATATTATATAAATTTTATACATAATACAGTATTGACGACTAATTTGATCATAATCTCAACCTCTCACCTCTTCGGTTTTCTGTTGCACTTGGAAAACCAAGATTTTAAATTGTCTTTTCTTTTAGAATTAACATTTAGGCGCTCACTCAAACATCACATCACAACTTTTCACTCTTCCATATTTGTCTATAATCTCTCCTCCCTCCTCTCCACTTCGCCATTGTCCTCTTCTCTCTCACTCTCTCTTACACTTTTCCCTACAGTGGTTCTCTTTTCATTTGTGTATATTGTTCTTGTAGGTGTTAATAGCGAGAATTGCATCCTCTAGCTCTAGGAAATCTCAACGAAAGAGGGCTACAAAACCGCATGCAAATGGAAGTACGGATTCGAAAGTTGTCCATGCGACAGAGTTTGAGGATTTCGTCTTCACCCCTTCTAAACTCCCTTCCATACTATACGCTACCGATCGATATCCTCTAAGCGGCCGGATAAACTCATACTTGAAACCGGAGTTCCTGTTAGATCTGGTTGAGGAGCCAAAAGGAACACCAGATTTGACCTTTCTAAAATCATCATGTTTTGGTCTACTGCTAGTTTTCTAGTACAAAAGTCATCCTTATCTGAAAAACTAGTCCATCAAATGCACTATAGATCTCTAACAATAGCAAAGAATAATGAAATATGGTTTTTCTTTGGTGGTTATTCGTTTATGTTTTCACTTCGAGAGTTTGGGATAGTCATAGGACTATCATGTGGTCAATATCCGAACTAGCAAGAGTTGAGGAGATTACAAACCCCCCCCCCCATCGACCCTAGAAAACCATACTGAAATCTTCTTTTTCCTGAAGAGGATGAGGACTTGAAAGTCAAAGAGAATGTGGATATGTTAAAGGATATTTTAGTTTGCCTCAGTGGGTCAGAATACCATCTTGGCATCGGAGAAGGCTAGCTATAATCGTAATTGTTGAAGGGGTTCTTATATTCAGCAAGTAATCGATTCGGGCGACTTCCCCCATCGTAGAGATGGTGAAAGACCTTGATTCGTTTGAGGCTTATCCTTGGGGACGGGAGTCATTCTACCTCTCCCTGAGAATGGTGAAGTTGGGTGATAGGTGCAAGTCTATTAAGGTTTTGAAAGACAAATTCAACCAATCTCATACAACCACACACAATTTTACTCTCACTTTCAAACTGTTCTTTTTAAAGGATATTCCTGAGCTTGAGAGGTTCCTACATGATCCGGAGGATCAAAACACTTTCACCAATAAATCTGTTCAAAGTTTATCAGCTTTGAAATTATTTTACAATTCCAAGATAATGAAGGTCGAATATATGGACAATGTAAGTGGTTATGGAATACAATATTTATTTATTTTTTCGTAGTGGTAGACAGTGTTCAAGATTTTAATTATTTTCTATTTTTGTGAAATGTAGCTTTATGTCAAGCCTTACCTAGATGACACTGAGCATATCACGGACGTCAATGTTAATGATTGGGATGATAAGGTCGTGGACAAGTCAGTAGAGTACATGGAACTTCTCATCGGACAACAATTCAAGTTTTCGAAAGAGATGTGATTAGGTGGATATGCAAAGTGGTCATTGATAGCGAATGAGAAGAATCTAAAGAATAAAGCCAACACATCCAAGGAGAAAGTAAAAAGAACACGTGGTCAGAAAAAGGCAGGAGGGGGACAAGAACCAGGTACATTCCACATAGATCAAATATTCGAGCATATTGAAGTAATAAATGTTGCTCGTGATGCTGACATGAAGAAATTTGTGGAGAGTATCAAGAAGACCATGATGGAAAATATTATTAGCAAAATCTGACAATTTGGTATGATCCATAACAGGACTAAACGTCTTGAAGTCTCTTAAACATCAATTCTTCTTCTTATTCTTCTTCAATTCTTAATTGTTCTTATTTGTATTCTTGATAATCTGAAACTTAACATTAAAACTGAAATTTAAACACTAAAATTGAAGATTACGATAGCATTACCACATCTGGAGCCACATTACCACATCTGAAGCATAATCAAAATAGCATTAACTGCAAAATCAAACTTAGAGGAACGAACACCAGGGATTGAAAGAGACGTTCATAGTATTTTATTTACCTATAACAGTAATTTGGAGCTGGCCACATTGTCACAATCTGGCTATCAAACATCCATTTGTAACCCTCCATTACTAGTTGATGGCTCGACCTATGTAGTCTTTGTTATTTGTGTGGTCAAAAGATGTGACAACACTGCCACCAAAAAGGAATCATGCACCATGAGGACTCAATCCCCAGCCATCAACAATATTTTCAGGATCTGACCATAGGAGTTCACACATGGCACCATCATGTGGCATATCAATAGCAGGCTATCTCCATTTGAATTTTCACTTGCCTTTTGGCATTGAAGTCATGCTCCTATCAGCCCTTAAGTAAAGAAACAAATGATTCGAAATAATTGTATAATATAAATGTCTCAATGTTCAAACAACCAGCCACAGAGTTCCAGTTAACCAAAAACTCATGATTCTAAAAGTAATTTCTTTTGTTCATATGTGTAACAAGCTTGTTATTTGAACCGAGGGATGCAAGCAAATTTTTGTATTGTGTCAGTTCTCTGTATACCATTGCTTCAGGTTTGTCGTCTCAATCAGATGAATCTACAATACAATACCAACATGAGTTGTGAACATAGAAATCTGAAAAGACTTGCAAAAACAACCAAACCTAGATCCTCTATTGAAGGGATTCGGGGACCAGATTGAAATACCCTAATTCACTGGGACTAGGACGAGAGTGAATCTTCTGATGGGAGAGAAGGATGGAGAAAAGAAGAGATTTTGAGCAGAAGAAACAAGGAAACGAGAGAGTGAGACGAAGACAACGTGATTGAGTGACACGTGGAGTTTAAGAATCGATTCTAAAATACCTAAACTAAGGATCGATCCTCCTCTTTTTTTTTCTTTTTTCACATTTTTCATTTTTTATTAAGAACCTATTAAGAAACTTTTAAAAAACTCTGATGAATCTAAGGTTTTGTCTAGATTGAAACCAATGGAAGGTTCAGGTTTTTTTTGTTTCAAGGAATTTTTCCTTGAGAGGTTGTTTCAGATTTACGGATAAGATTGTTAAACTTATGAAAACATTAAAATATATATATATTTCTGTAGAAATTATATATCTAATTTTTTAAAAGAATGGGTCGAGGCCTCGGGACAGTCGCACTCCCCCCCCCCATATGAGCCGTCTTTGGAGTTTTCAAGCGTTGAATCTTTGGTACCTACGCTTTAGAAATTACCTTATCCACAAACCATGATTATAGAGACCATTTTTTTAGTTTTGGACCATAATAATAGTTATCCTCTTAAAGGATAACATGAAGAGTGATTTTCTTTGAGTTGTCCAAACCCAAAAAAAAAGAATTGTGAAGAAAAACTGAGTAAAATTAGATCAATCGATCCGTCTATGGATCGATCGATCCAAACAACCAGGCGCTTTACGTAATATTAGATCAGTTAATCCATATATGGATCGATAGATCGATCGATGTTCAGAAACGGTAAGTTCTTCTTCTCAGGTAAGTTCCGACATTTGAACTCAGGTTTTTGATTTTTCTTTATTCTGGTCTTATTCCTTCTCTTAGATTTATTTTCACACCGGGACGGTGTGATTTAAGTATGGGGGAGGGTTTATAGCTACTAACAGATTTTAGTCGAGTCGAAGGAACAATGACCAGAATCTATGATGACTACTAACCCGGTGTAAATTCGATGTCATTCTCTACTTGAATACTAACTTAGGTTAATTTTCGCACTTAGGATTGGAACCCCATTGACTGATTTCTATGCTTTTGAAAGTTTCGGTCTTTTGGCTTTTGGATTGTTGATGATTTGATGCTAGCTATATTTGGATATGACTTAAATTTGAACTTAAATTTTCTTTCTTATGGTGTTGGTTATACTTTCAAAAGCTGGGTATCTTGCTTTCGGTTCTTTGTAAAACCAACAAGTTCTTTTAGTATGATCCGTAGTCAACCCCAGAGAATTGCCAACTGCTAAAAAAAAGAAAAAAAAAAGCGCAAAAATGAGAAGATAGAAAAAGAAAAAAAAAGAAAGCAGTAAGAAAAGAAAAAAAAAGAGGAAGTGAGAAAGGGGGAAAGTGGTTAGGACCAGAAGTTGTTGGATGCTCTGTTAGGTATGGGCGCTTTGATAGAAAAGATACTTTAGCAGACATTGATTGTACTTAATTGAATGTAGAGAGCTAGTTGAAATGATTTGATAGTTTGATTGATTCGGGATTTATAATAGAAAGTATGTCATTGGTTGTGTGGTCAGTTCATTTGCAGTGGTTGTCTAGGATTGACATCTCCTAGTTTTTGGTGTTTGAACTTGGGTTGCTGAGATTCTGAGAGTTCATGTGTGGTCCTTTTCAAACCTTTTCTTCAGATGTGGTTTTTGCTTTACTTGAGCAAAAGCAAAGATCTAAGTCTGGGGAGGTGATATCACTCGATTTTAATGCTTTTTAGTGGGTATTTATACTTGATATTTGACATTATCCGAGTGTTTTCCTTGTATTTTTGGCATATTTTCAGGATTTTATGTGTTTGGGACGTTCTAGAGAAAAAAGATGGATTTGTGCACAAAATGGATGCAGAATCAGGCATAAGGGTCAAAATTTTACCAATGCTTGAAGATTTTCTCGTGGATGGATTGAGCTAAAATTTTGACACAAGATAGCCACGTGAGTTAGCTTTCAAATGGAAGTTGTTTGAGGTCAATCCATTGGAGCAATCGAAAGTTATGGTGGTTTTAATGAAGACTGGTCAAGCTGTCTCGCAGAAGAAGAATGTGTAAAAACTTACTTAAAAAGAGATCGATCGATCCATAGACGGATCGAACGATCCGTGCACCCAAGAATCACTCAAAATCATCTAAAATTACTTTTTCCCCCTCAAGACTCATCAAGAATTTTCCTTATTGGTTTTATTTTATTTTTCCTTGTTTTTAGCACTATAAAAGCCTTAGGCTAGGGTTTCTTTTGGAGGGATGGCTTAATTTTATTTGTTGAGAGTTTTTACAGAGAGATGGATTCCAACCTTTTGGAGAAGAATTCTAAACCCCTTTCTTTTTAATATATTGATTTGGTTTTTGAATGTGTTCTTCTCTGATTATAATTTGTGTTAACTTTTTAATATATGAGTATATCACTTGTTAGGTTTTAGGGTTTCCCATGGAATACATGATTTGATAGTTAATGTTTAATATAAAGGATTGAATTGTTAGGTTCTTTGTCTAGATTTATTTTTAATGCTTGAATTAAACTGGCCATTTAGTTCATTGATATTAGGTTGATAAACACAAAGTGAATTAGTTTAGAGATCTGATCTATTTTAGATGAATCAGTATATCTGCTTGTGGGAGTATTGTCTTTGATGCTTATGAACATATCGAATCTGAAATCATTGCATAATTGAATTGTATAAATACGGCGGGAGTTTGTATTAGTAATTCGATTGTGGGGGATCTAATACTTCGGAAGGAGATTAGTCTATTATTGTCTTTTGAGTTGAGAACTATTTTCAAAATAAATCTTGCATGTTAACCTGAGCTTCAAACCTGAATACCTGAGGAATTCCTTAATGCATGGCGCTTTAGTTTATTGATTTACATTCTCTTTTAATTTATGCTTTTAACTCTATTACAAAAAAAACACCTTTTTATTACTGTCTTATCTAAAATTGAGATTTAACTGAAAGTCGTACTGTATGGTCTCTATGAAATTCGACCATTTACTATACTATAGTGATCTGTTCTCTGCAATGTAGTTTTAGGAATTAGAATTCTTAGCCTATCAGATTTTTGGCGCCGTTGTCGGGGACCAATGCAGTGCCTTTTAAGTTTTCTTTAGAGTCTAGTCTAAGATCTTTCTTTTTCTCTTATTTTTATTTTATTTTATTTTATTTATATAGGTGATGGCCATGGATTACAGTGATTGGCTACATGATCAGGAGAACACATTCGAAAAGAACATTCAGGATGAGGAGGAACGATTTGATGAGAACGTACTTACCCCAGATTAAAAGCTACAGTTGAATTATATTGAAAAAGAATATCCAACACTACCGAGGAGAGTTATAGCTGAGTTTCTTAGACTAAACATCCTCTAACACCGAGCAGCACTTGAAGGAAGAAATCTCACACGTGAAGAAATCAAGTTAGCTGAAAAATTTGAAGAGGTAATATATTGGGTTCCACCAAGCTGATATACTATGTTTTTAGTATGTTTTTACTCTTGTTTTTCATTCATTCTAGGTAGATTTATGTGCATTTAGGTTAGTTAGCGTGCATTTTCATTTGCATTTCATTTCTATAGGTGTTAGAAGCGGAAGAACTGGAAACGGGGATCAGAGGAGCTAAAAAGGTGCAAAAAGATGGAAAACATAGGTGTACCGATTTGTCTAAACCGGTACAGGCAAAACAGAGCATGCAGCAGTTTAATGTACTGGTCATGCCAGACCGGTACGATGAGCGAAAAATAGACAGGGATTAAGCAGCAGTATAGTGTACCGGTTTGCTCAAACCGGTACACATGAAGAGATCCAATATCAGTTTGGTGCATCGGTCGGCCCAAACCGATACGCGCTGGAAAAGTCAACCTTGGACTTACCCTTTTTGGTTTAAACCCAACTTTAATTGGGTTAACCGAAATGTTTATGGGTTAACCCAATGCCTTTTTAGAACACTATTTAAACTCTTTTACCTAATTTTTAGGTATGTTTTATGCTTTGTCTTTAATTTTCCTAAGACCCACTTTGTAAAACTTTTATCTTTTGAATATTTTGAGTTTAATTTGTTGCTTTTAATTGTTTCTTTTCTTCAATTCTTATTTCTATCTATGGAAAAATACATTTCCATTCTTGGATTTTGTGTTTATCCAATGGATAGTGAGTAGTTCCCTTTTAAGCAAATGGTTAGGTAGATTAGGTTGATTAAGTAATGAATCATGATGTTTAGGGATTAGTTTCCATTAATCCTCAAATAGATAATGTTCTTAATGCTAGATTTAACTTGATCAATTGAATCTAGATCATAGGTTGAGTTGTGCCCGAAAGGTGTTTGATGAAATGTCTGAACCAATTACTGCTTGCTAAATGAGGCTTAACCAAATAGATTGTGTTAGTTAGTATAGTGGTTAATTATGGATTAGAGTTTAATGTTTCTTATTTGTGTAATTATCCAAGAGGTTGTCTAAATTGCATGATTAGGGAAATGATTAGTGTCATGAGAATGAATTAGTCTATTTATGGAATCTTAGATTAAGGATTAGCTTAATAGTTAGTATTGAACATCATGGGAAGTTACTTAATTGACCAAATCAATAACCTATGACATTTGCTTAGCCATTTTATCTTTGAAATTTTATTTTTAAATTCTGTTGACTTTTGTTGATTTCAGTTGACTTTTGTTGACTTTCTATTTTAAGCATGTTTGAGTGTTTGAATCCAATCAATCTTAATGGCTTAGACTAGATAAGATTTACATAGGATTAGTGTGTTGAACCCCCTGAATTTGGATTGATTCTTAAGTGCTCTAATGACATAATAGACTTAAGTTATTTGCTTAAACAATTGCATAGGCAAACTTGTGTTTATCAAATTGGCGCCATTGCCGGGGAAATCTGAAACCAACCCCAAGGAGTAAATTAATGACATAAAAACAATAAGAATCAAGATGGGGGAAGGTTATTTCCTTTGAGAATGATGAAAACTCATGTGAAGAGATTAGGGTAGAGAAACCAATTCAAGAGAAAGTGGTTGACTTCAAGGGTAAAGGCCAAGGCAAAGGTGAACATTCTACAACAAAGACATTAGTTTAGGAGCCACCTCCTTGTGAACCAAAACTTCCATTTCCGGGTTGCTTCAAGAAGCAACTAATAGAGAAGTATAGAGCTCAATTTGAAGAGCAAATGAAAGAAGTTCGAATCCCAATCCCAATCATTGATGTTTTCATGCTTGTTCCCCATTATAGCAAATTTTTGAAAGATGCAATCAAGAAGAAGCTTAAGACCTTGAAGGAATGGTCATTCTCTCAACGGAGTGTAGTGCAATCATAAACTGGGACTATTCTCCAAAGGAACTTGAAGATCCAGGGAGTTTTACTCTTCCTTGTGCTCTAGGACCTTTTACCTTTGATAGATGTTTATCTGTTCTACGAGCTAGTGTTAGCTTAATGCCTTACTCAATTGCTAATAAACTTGGAATATTTTCATTTAAACCTTGTAGGATCTCTTTGGTGCTGGCCGATAGATCCGTAAAAGTACCGATTAGAATGTTGGAAGATCTCCCGGTGAGACTAGGGAACACCAAAATTCCAACCGACTTTGTAGTCTTGCAGATGGAGGAAGAACAAAGAGATCCACTCATCTTTGGTAGACCATTCTTGGCAACCTCTGGAGCCATCATTGATGCTAACATGTGCAAAGATCATGTGCAACAATATGACATAAAGGAGATCATTGATGGTCAAGTCTTCTATGTAGAGACAATGGATGATCTTGCCAATGAGTATTTGGAGGAGCTAGCTATTGAAGATACTTTTCAATTGGCTTTACCTATTAAGCATAATGAGAAAAGAGCTCTCAATGCCAAAGTTGAAAGTATGAGTGAACGACTTGAATCTCATGAGATCATAGAAGAAGAGGTGACGTTTGTAGATTCTCTTCACTTGAGACAAGCTTGCATTAACTCAATTTCTACAAAAATGAAGCTAGCATTGGTAAACCTAGCCTAACCGAGGATTGGAGTGAGCTCAAAGCTACAAAGGTAGAACTCAAACCTTTACCTAAAGGTCTCTGGTATCTATTTCTTGGCTCTAACTCTACTTACCCGGTAATTGTCAATGATGATTTGAGTGTTGATGAGATTGGTGGTTTGGTAAATGAATTGAGGAAGTATAGGATAACAATAGGTTATTCTTTAGATGACATTAAGGGAATTTCACCAACCTTGTGCATTCATAGAATCCATCTAGATAATGAGTCTATGTCTTCTATTGAGCATCAACGTAGATTAAACCCAAACTTGAAAGAAGTGGATAAGAAAGAAATCTTAAAACTCCTGGATGCCGGTGTTATATACCCAATCTCGAACAGCACTTGGATCTCTCCGGTTCACATTGTTTCGGAAAAGGGTTGTATAACTGTAGTGAAAAATGAAAATGATGAATTACTCCTCACCCGAACTATAACCGGACATAGAATATGCATTGATTACCGAAAACTTAACACTGTAACTAGAAAAGACCATTTCCCCCTACCTTTCATT
>OVBE01002946.1:0-14413 GCA_900406425.1 Iberis pinnata | reverse complement strand
CCCCCCCCCCCCCCCCATATTACTATTTCTTGGATGGGTATTCTGGATTTTTCCAAATACCTATTCATCCCCAAGACCAAGAAAAGATCACATTTACTTGCCCTTACGGTACCTTCGTTTACCGAAGAATGCCATTTGGGTTATGTAATGCTCTAGCCACATTTCAACGTTGCATGATGTCCATATTTTCTGATTTGAGTGAGAATGTAGTTGAAGTGATTATGGATGACTTTATGGTCTATGGTTCTTCTTTGGGTGTGTGTTTAGCTAACCTATGCAGGGTACTTAAGAGGTGTGAGGAGACCCATTTGGTTCTCAATTGGGAAAAATATCACTTCATGGTTAGAGATGGTATAGTCTTGGGTCATCGACTCTCGGATAATGGTATTGAGGTGGATAAGGCAAAGATAGATGTTATGAGTAGTCTTGGAGCACCAAATTCGGTGAAGGGGATTAGAAGTTTTTTAGGAAATGCCGGTTTCTACAGGAGGTTTATCAAGGACTTCTCTAAGATTGCTAGACCATTGACAAAACTCTTATGCAGAGAAGTGGATTTCAAATTTGATGATGCATGTTTTGAATCTTTTAACAAGATTAAGAAAGAGTTGATAAGTTCCCCAATAGTTCAACCACCCGATTGGGACTTGCCGTTTGAGATCATGTGCGATGCAAGTGACTATGTTGTTGGAGTGGTTCTTGGACAAAGGAAGGACAAGAAGCTTCATGTTATCTACTATGCAAGCAAGACATTGGATGATACCCAAGTGAAGTATGCTACAACTGAGAAGGAATTGCTTGCAATTGTGTTTGCATTTGAGAAGTTTAGATGTTACTTGGTGGGTTCTAAGGTCATTGTCTATACCGAACATGCTGCATTAAGACATTTTCTAGCCAAGAAAGATGCTAAACTGAGACTTCTGAGGTGGATCCTATTGTTACAAGGGTTTTATCTTGAGATCAAGGACAAGGAAGGTGTTGAGAATGGAGTTTCCGATCATCTCTTAAGGCTGAGAATCGAGGACAAGATCCCTATTGACGACTCATTTCCCGGTGAGAAATTGATGTCGATGTCTCCACAAATCAACAAGCTGAACAAGGCCGTAATTTTGGGTTATATTCTTGGAGAAGTGGTCGTTGCCAGATGGAATGAATCTTGGTATGCCGACATCGTTAATTACTTGGTTTGTGAGAAAGAACTGCATGGATTAGACGAGTACCAAAAGAGGAACGATGGACTTTGGTGGGAATTGAAGAAGAAGTTGAGGGAATCCTTCAACATTTCCATGGATCGACATATGGTGTAAATTTTGCCACTTTCAAGACGGTATCTAAAGTTCTACAAGCTGGTTTTTGGTGGCCTACCATGTTTAAAGACGCTCAAAAATTCATCTTGCGATGTGATTCATGTCAAAGGGCGGGAAATATTGGCAAAAGGAATGAAATGCCCCAAAACCTGATCATAGAAGTAGAGATCTTCGATGTGCGGGGGATCTATTTTATGGGGTCGTTTCCATCTTCCTATGGAAATAGCTACATCTTGGTAGCGGTCGATTATGTGTCGAAATGGATGGAAGCTATTGCAAGCCCCACCAATGATGCCAAAGTGGTGTTGAAAATGTTCAAGAGCATCATATTTCCAAGGTTTGGAGTCCCAAAGGTTGTCATTAGTGATGGGGGATCACACTTCATCAGTAAGGTGTTCGAAAGCTTGTTAAGAAAATATGGAGTTAAGCAAAAAGTAGCAACACCTTACCATCCTCAAACAAGCGGTCAAGTTGAAGTCTCCAACAAGCGAATCAAGGCCATACTTGAAAAGACGGTTGGCACAACTAGGAAAGATTTGTCCATTAATTTGGATGATGCTTTGTGGGCATATAGGACCGCATTCAAGACTCCATTAGGCACAACTCCATTCAACCTTCTCTATAGAAAGGCTTGCCATCTCCCGATTGAGCTAGAATACAAGGCTATGTGGGCTGTCAAATTGCTGAATCTTGACATCAAAAACGCCAAAGAGAAGAGAGAGTTTCAACTTGGTGAGTTAGATGAAATAAGGCTTGAAGTATATGAGAATGCTACGATCTATAAAGAGAAGACCAAAGCTTTCCATGACAAGGAAATCATTACCAAGGAATTGGAAGTTGGTGATTTGGTATTGCTATACAACTCAAGGCTGAAACTTTTTCCCAAAAAACTAAAATCAAGATGGTCGAGCCATTTCACGGTTAAGGAAATGCGTCCATATGGTGCAATTGTTCTCTTCGAGAAAGACGGAAGAAAGTTCACGGTAAATGGACAGAGAGTGAAGTAAGTTTTGGGGAAGTTTGATTGATGATTTATGCGGATTTGGAGGTTTCAAAAAGAAAACAAAGCTGTATCGGTTTACTGTATCGGTCACGCCAGACCGGTACAAGATAAAAATGGCATTATCAGTTTGATGTATCGGTCTAGCTAGATCGATACGATGGCACAAAAACGGGCAGGGACTAACCATCGGTAAGGTCTACCGATTTGTCAAAACCGGTACGTGCTTTAAAACTGCATATCGGTTTAACGTACCAGTTTGCACAAACCAATACGGGTCGAATCTTATAAAAGGAACCTTCGATTTTCACTTCTTCTTCTCCACTTTTGTGATTTTCAGTCTCAAAAACCCTAAAAATTCCGATTTTTACTCATTTTTCAACCGATTTTCAAGCTTCCTTTTGCAAAGTTTCGGATTTCTCTTGCCCAAATCACATCTATCTCTCAATTCCATTTCAATCAATCCAAGGTATGTCTCTAAACCCTAAAATATTCGGAAATCACTATTCACCCAAAACAAAAAATTGCAATTTCTTTGATTTTAGGATTGAAACTTGTTGAATAAGTTTAGAAACTTGTTTGGAATCAATCACATTGCCTTTTCCTTGTTTTATTGAGCTTCAATTTCATGATTTTGCAAAAATTTGAGAATTAGGGTTTTTGAGCAAATTTGGGCTAAGTTTGGAAGAATTTGATTGGTTGTGGATAATTGAAGCTTGGGAATGATGGAATTAAGGAATTTACAAATGGTTGAATTATGATTATGTGCTAAATTGGGTAAATTTTCATTGTTTCCACATTTTGATCATGAACTTTGAGATTAAAGTGGAATTGAGAATGTGTTGAACCAATAATTGGTGATTGGTCTAATTAAGTATTTGTGGCACAAATTTAACCGTTCTAAGGTACCTTCTTCTCTTTTTTAGAAATCAAAATGTCAAGAGGAGCACCAAGTAATTCAAGCGGAATTTCGGTCAACGACATTTAACGAACGTTAATGCAAGCCGAGTTCATGGAATCTTCATTCCCAGATAAGGAAATTTCGGCGAACCTCGGGATCCTCGAGCAAGTTATAAACATACTAGGGTATATGGGGATATGGAGCATGCTTGAGATGGACTTCGTGGCTTACCAACAACCAACTTGCATGTTCCTAGCCTCGCTGGAGGTAGTGTACTCATAAGAAATGGGGTATGAGGGTTCATAACCTTCAAAGACCTCAACGGGAGAACTCACAACGTCACTTTCAAGGAATTTGAAGTTCTTTATGGATTTTACGCTAATAGCCGTCTCCCTGACACATTTGAAGATACACCGGACGAGATTGCACTTATTTGGAACATCATAGGTTCCAAGACGTTAAAGACCATGAGAACCAAGAGTTCACTCATCCGCCACCTGGCGATTCGATACGTACAACAAATTCTCACAAACTCATTTTTCACTAGGCGAGACACAAGCCGAATCTTGGGGGATGAGATGAGCTTTTTGCGTTTGGGCGTCTACTCACATGTCTGCACTGTCATGCAAGATGAGTCCCTATTCCCTACCCTCTTTCAATGGAGTCCTTGTCCCCAAAGGCTCTTTCTCAAGCAATTGATGAAGTTTCAAGGCCTATATTGGATGTCGAGGGAAACGTTGGCGCCTCAACTAAGGATAGGTGGATGGATAACACCTATTCTTCAACATGTTCAAACATATCAGGGTAGGAATGTGTGGACCTCGCGGCTTATGGACTACGAATACTTGAAGGATTTCCAATTCCTAGTGGGAAGGTGATAGATTCAAGTTTTAATTCTAAATCTTCACTGCAGAGAACTGATCCTCGTAGTATAGTAAAGGGTCAAATCCCACAAGGACCAGATAGTGCGACTCTCAGTTAAAAATTGATTCTAGCTAGATAAATTAAAAAAAGGGATTGTTTTCGAAACGATTGAAAAGTAAAGCGAATAATTAAAAGCGAATGAAAACCAATGAAATAAAACGCTCAACGACAGGGAAGTTCCAGAGGTATTCAGGTTTAAGTTCAGGTTGACAAGCAAGATTAACAATGAAACTAGTTCTCAACCCAAAAGATGACAATAGACTAAACTCCTCCCGAAGTATTAGATCCCTATGATAGAATTTCTAGAAATAAAGACTAACCTTCTCCCGAAATCTTAGATCTCTAAATTAGACAATTAAATCATGCGGTGATTACAAATTCGATATGTTCATAAGCATCAAAGAAATTACTCCCGCAAGCAGAGACACTTATTCATATAGACTATGTCAGATTAAATAAACCAAATCCCTTTGTATCTATTAACCTAAAATCATGAATTAGGTGATCAAGCTAATTCAAGCAATGATAACAAATTTAGACTAAGAACCTAACAAATTAAATCCATTAAAGTCAAACCCTAACCATCAAAACCAGTTTTCCCTGGGAAATCCCTAAATCCTAACAAAGAGACTACTCAGACATAGCCAAGCAATCAACAATCATCAATAGAGAAAGCATATTCAAAAACTAGATTTAATAAAATAGTAAGAGAGTTCAGAATTCTTCTCCAAATACAAGTGTCAGGATTCGTCTCTCTCAGAAAAGCTCTAACAAATAATGAATTGTAAACTGACTTTTAAGTTGTGTGCTGTTAATAAAACCCTAAGACTCTAGCTTATATAGAGTTCAAAACGAATAAAAATAATATAAAACCTAATAAGGAAAACCAATGATAAGTCTTGAGGACGGAAACGTCTTTTTGGAAATATTCAAATAATCTCGAGCATACGGATCAATCGATCCAAGTGTGGATTGATCGATCCAAACTTTTGTAAGTTTGGTAGTTTTCTAGATCGATCGATCTTCACACAGATCGATCGATCCACTCCATCACGTGATGCACATGTTTCTTATGCGAGACAGTTTGTCCAATCTTCAATAAAATCGTCATAACTTTTGATTGTCTCAATGGATTGACCTCAAATCACTTTCATATGAAAGCTAACTCACGTGGCCAGTTTGAGTTAAAATATCAGCTCTTTAGAATCATAGAAACATCTCCAAATGTTGATTAACTTTTGGCACTTCTGCTGAACTCTACTTTTGCATTCGTCAAATCGCATCCATTTTGTGCACAAATCCACCTTTTTGCTCCAGAACGTCCAAAACACATAGAATCATGAAAATATACAAAAACATGGAAAATACTCGCATGATACCCAATAACAAGTATAAATTCCCATAAAAAGCATCGAAATCGAGTGATATCAATTCCTCTAGACTTAGATCTTTGCTTGTCCTCAAGTGAAGCAAGACCGAATCTAGAGAAAAGGTTTGAAACCACACAGGAACTCTCAGAATCTCAGCAACCTCAAGCATAGATATCAAAACTTAAAAGACGCTGATCCTAAACAACCACTATGAAAGAACTGTTCACCACCACATAACTAAAACCATGTTTCCTACTCTAAATCCAACTTTAATCAAACTATCAAGTCATCTCAATCAGCTCATTAAGTTCAATTTAGTCAAGATAAATGAATTCTCACCCATGGGGTGTCGATCCAATGCGCACAAGCACCTCTTCTATCAATGCCCATACCAAACAGAGCATCAATCGAATTCTATTTCTGACCCTTTTCCCCCTTTCTCACTTCTCTTTTTCTTTTTTTATTACTGCTTTTATTTTATTTTCTTTTTACTTTTTAAGCAGACGGCAATTCGCTGGGGTTGCCTACGGACTTCTAGGTCACGCTTTCAACCTTTTTTTGAACCGTTTTTATTTTACTTTCTGAAGGGAGAGAGAGAAAGGATCCAAATCATACTGAAAGAACTTGTTGGTTTTACGGAACACCGAAGAGCAAGGCAGTTAGATTTCAAAATATCTTACCACCACAATCAAGAGAAATTAATTTCAATTTAAGTCCTATCATGGCAGAGCTAGCATCAAATCATCAACAATCCAAAAGATCCAGACTTTCAGAAATAAAACAATTAGCAATGGGGGTTCCAATCCTAAACATACCAATTAAATATAGGCCAATAATCTAAAAAGATCAATACTATACTCACATTAGGTTGGTTATCATCACAGATTATGGTCATTGTTCCTTCGACTCAACTATACACGACTAATTCAAAAACGAAAAATTTTGAAAATTTTCACCAAACTGATGAAACATCAAAAAGACACAAAACATAGTTAGTAGCTATACTCCCTCCCTCAGAATTAAATCACACCATCCCAGTGTGAAAATAAACCTAAGAGAAGGAATAATGACCATAAAATAAATAGATAAAACAGATAGTTCAAAAGTGTTTCAATACTTACCTGAAACAAGAGATCGACTGGTTTTTAATACCAAGGATCAATTGATCCCTGGACGGATCGATCGATCTCTAACAACGTTTTAAAGAGAACCATGGGAATGGATCAATTGATCCATAGATGGATCGATCGATATCACCACAAAGAATCCATTGGACCTAGTACATACGAATCTAATGGGACCCATCCAAGTTGACAGCATTGCTAGGAAGAGGTATATCTTTGTACTTGTTGACGACTTCACAAGATACACATGGGTCAGATTCCTTAGAGAAAAATCAGAGAACCTGGATAGCTTCAAGATTCTTGCATTACAGTTAAAGAGTGAAAAATGTTGTATAAAGACCATCAGAAGTAAAGTGTGGGTACTAGTGCCTCGGCCTGAAAATGTTAATGTTGTGGGGACCAAGTGGATCTTCAAGAACAAGATAGATGAAACAGGCCAGGTTGTTTGGAACAAATCCAGACTAATTGCATAGGGATATTCACAAGTGGAAGGAATAGACTTCGATGAAACCTTTGCTTTTGTAGCTCGTCTTGAATCAATTAAAAACCTAATTGGTGTCAAGAGTGCTTTCTTAAACGGTGTAATTCAAGAAGAAGTTTATGTGGAGCAACCAAAAGGTTTCGAAGATGCAGACCGTCCCACTCATGTGTATCGACTCAAGAAAGCCTTGTATGGATTGAAACAAGTTCCCAGAGCATGGTATGAGAGGCTGACAATCTTATTCTAGAACAAGGATACACGCGTGGGAGTGTGGATAAGATGTTGTTTCACAACAACAGAGATCGAGAATTTTTGGTAAAACAGCAGGAAGATGGAATTTTCATATCTCAAAGTATTTACGCCAAGAACTTGGTAACCATATTCGGAATGGATTCGTGCAAGACTGCCAAGACACCGATGAGCACATCATGTAAACTATCCAAAGATGAGCAGGGAGAGGATGTTGATTAAAAGTTGTATCGTGGTATGATTGTGAGCCTGTTGTATCTCACCGCTAGTCGACCCGACATCAGTCTCAGTGTCGGAGTGTGTGCCAGATATCAAGCACAACCAAAAGTTTAACATCTACAAGCTCTTAAAAGAATTTTGAAGTATATGAAAGGAACAGTTAATCTCGAGTTTTATTACACCAAAGATAGCAATCAAAACCTGGCAGGCTACTATGATGCTGACTGGGCTGGAAGTCTACATGATAGACGCGGTATAAGTGGTGGAAGGTTCTTTTTAGGAAATAATCTGATTTCTTGGCTAAGTAGGAAACAGAACAGTGTATCTCTATCAACCGCAGAGGTTGAATACATTGCTCTTGGGAGTTTCTGCACACAGTTACTGAGGATCAAACAAATGAGTAATGATTATGGATATGCGATTGGACCAATGCTGGTACATTGTGACAATAAGAGTGCGATAAATATCTCCAAGAACCCTATACAACACTCAAGGACTAAACACATAGATATAAAGCACCAATTTATTAGAGAATTGGTCGAAGACAAGGTTGTTGTGGTTGATCATGTGAGCACATAATTGCAACTCGCTGACATTTTTACCAAGCCACTTGATTTCAATAGATTTGTTCACTTACGCAATTCTATTGGAGTCTATGATCTCTGACCTGTTGTTCCAACAAGTGGAGTGTGTCCTGGTAGCTTAACATGATAAGTATTTGTGTACTAACTTGATGAACAGTGAAAAAGAGCTGCCTGTCATGCCATCCTATGTAAGCACACGAACAATAGAGTGCGTCTTAAGGAGGCCAAAGAGCTAAGGATATCGATTTAATTTCAAAAAAGGGGGGAAGGCTGAGACTGTAACAAATCAGATCTAATATTATACACCCTTGTGCTTACCCCAAAGCAATTCCAACTGCCTTGAGATCAATCAGAAGGTTGAAAACGTGGTTTCTTAATGGATTAAGGCATGCCAGTGTGAAAGACTAGTCACTATTATATCACATCAATGTTTCTGCTGTTGAGCTTTGCACAGCTTTCACTCTATTGCGTGCATAGGTTCAGTTAAGTGGTTGGTAACGCACAATGTCGTGCACTGTCTTTTTTTTCTTAAATTGCTCTTCTTGATCGTCATGATTTCTCTTTCATCCTGATCTTTCTCTACTATCAAGTGGTTGCTTAATATTTACTTGTGGTCTCATCACAGGGTTCTGAGGGAGGCTCATCTATTTTGCATTGTATTTTGTGTTAATCATTCGTCATGTCTCTATTACTCTTTTTGTTGACATGTTGTCTGGTGTAGTATGGCCCATTGTACTTCTGTGTTCATCTTCACAATGAGTCGGTTGGCGGGAATGTGTCGTTTTCACTTCTAGGGTTACACATTCTCTATAAACTGTCACATCGATTCGTCTGCCTTAAAAAAATAGTCTTTCACCGGAAATTGCTCTTCCACAACATCATGAATCGCCTCATCTTTGGGTTCTCTCGTCTGGTGAAGCATGTTGTTGCACTTCCACCGGGGTCATCGTCATCCGGCTCAGATTCCGACTCTAACTCCTCTGGGTCTGTTCCTGTTTCGACTGTTCCTGTCACCACTACAACCCCCTGACTTTTGAACTCTGTAGTTAGTTCTTCGTGACCCGAATCCAGCGCCTGTGTCTGGTCAATCGATTGTCTCTTATACAGCGTCTCCTGATCATGCCTTTCATACTCCTGGTGAGGGTTATTCTGAGACACCAACATCTCAAATTCATGTGCATGCAAGTACTGTTCCGGCCTCCACTTCTCGCTCCAAGCGCCTCTCATTGGCTCCAGGACAATATACCCAACGTACACGCTCTCGCACTCAGGCTACGACTCGTGCTCCACCACCTGTGTTTGACACAACTCGCTTTTTCTCTGATCTATCTCGGAGGCGGTATGATATCTTTCACACTATCTCTCTGTTGCCTGAACGTAATGTAGATCTCACTGTTTCGCCTGCCCATATTGAACCCATGCTTTGAAATTTTGGCTGTCTAAATACCATTGTTGGACTACCGGATTTTGTTCATTCGGTTGTGTGTGAATTCTTGGCACATCTACCATCTAAGTGTACTGAACTCACTTCTATGTTGATATGGGTCCGTGGTCATTCCTATGCCTTTTCGGCAATTCACATTAATTAGGCTCTTGGGTTGGATGATCTTGATGATCGAGCGTTTGAAGCAGTTGCTAATGCAGTATTTGAAGACACTTTGGTAGCATTCTTACTGACAGCATTGTCACATCTTGGTTTGATCTGAAGACTACTCACTTTTCTCCTAACAAAGCTGCTTTGTACAAGATTTGTTATCACAACTGGTTGCCTACCAAGAACACCACTTACAAGATTGTATCTCGTGCTCGCCTGGTGTATCGGATCTACCATGGGAATCCTATTGATTTTGGGCGTCTGATCTACAATCAGCTATTGTAGAGATGGTATGAGCCAGATACCAAGTACTATCTGCCTTTTCCTTCACTGATCTTCCGACTGTTGCAACACCAGCATCATGTGTCTCTCAATGCCTTTAAGCTCTACTAGTGTATCGTATGTATCCACGGTTAGGCACCCCTACAGGCAATCCTGACTCCCTATGTCAAACAGTCATTCAAGCTATTCGCATTCTTCAACAAGCACTTGACTCAGGTAAGTTGTATGCTCCTTTTATTCATCTTGCATTTCGGTTGTTTTTGACTGAGTTATGCTACCAAGTAGGGGGAGATCAGGCTGAACAAGATCAAAATGGTGAAGATGTAGATGCAGACCACTGACAGTTCTGATTGCTTAAGCTTAGTGTCTAATTTATTTATTTTGTTGCTACATCTGTGTTAGGCTGAACCATGTTTGATTTATGGTGTTTTTGGTTTGTTGTTTTAAACCTAAACTTATTTCTCCTGGTTAAGGATTGGTACTTGTTTTGTTTTTGAATCATAATTGTCTAGTGCAGTATCACATTTGTCTCTGCAAAATTGCTTTTGGTATTGCTCTGGATTATGATTGTGCAAGTGATGCTTGATTATCAAACTCAGTAAAAAAGGGGGAAATTGTAGATGCAAGGAATTGGTGATACAACCTCAAGTGGAGTCTCAACTTAAGAAAGAGCGGGAAGAGCAATTTGGTGCTACTAAATGCGTTCAAGAATTGGAAGGTTGCGAATAAAGCAAAAGAGGAAAGGAAGATTATGAAATGTCTTGGAAAAGGGAATCAGATCAAGAGGAAAAAGGAAACAAACCTTAGGGTTTTTGATAGAAGGATAATAGGTTGTGGAAGGTGTAAAGAAAAGGTGCGCCGAATAAAAAGACAAGTTGGGGTTTTGGGTTAAGAGAGTATGGATCATTATGTGAGTTTTTGGAGAGTGTCTTTGTTTTGGTTTGTGAGAGTACAACACAAGTGTATTGGAAAATAACTTATGATACAAGATTAAAAAAAAACTCTTGTAATTGTATTTCAAACTAGAAATAAAGTTTTTGTTAAGGGAAAATATTGTCTCTATTTTTCAACACCCATTATAAGTTAATCACCTTCGTATAGATGACAAAGTATCTTATGAGGCTAAGAATTACTTAGAAAAGCTAGTAGGCTTAGAATAGTACAAGTAAGAATATTTGTGAAAATGATTTGTGGATACCAAATGAGTAACAACATTCACGAGGACGAGGAAGGTTTTTTTTATATGTCACTACAAAAAACTTAACATTTAACATCATTTTGTTAGCATCAATTGAAGTTAGAGAAGAAAAATTGCTAATGATTAGCATTATTTATTAAAATCATGTTAAAATGGTTATAATTGTTATTATTTAATGATATTTTGTTTCATCATTTATTAAAATAAATTAACTCATAAGAGCATGTTCATTCATAAAAATCTATTAAAGGTTTTTAAAATTATTACTCATATATTTTTGAATATTTTAGATCTTGTCACTATCTTCAAAAAAGCAAATCACAAATTTAATAAAAATAGTCTAAAATATGATTTTTATATAAAAACTTTTAAAATCATATCTTAACATATATTTTTTGGGAAAAAACCTTAAAAATACTCGAACTCTTTAAATTTTGTCTGTTTAATACACGAATTTGTTTTGTTGTTATATCAATTCTCATACTTCTATTCGTTGCCATTTTAAATTCTAAACTATTTAAAATCGTAATTTGCTCTCAATTTCGTTAGTCACCTTAACTGTCATGTTAGTCAACATTATATATATATATATATATATATTTTCTCTTCTCGTAATATTTTGCAATTTAAAATTCTCTTCTCCACCTCTTACTTCTTCTCGTAATATTTTGCAATATTCAGTAATGGGTTTCTTCAATTTAAATGTAATTCATTAATTTATATGTCGTATTCATAGATAGAATTGCCTTTGTGACACTAATATTTTTTTCTTTTATAACATTAGATTTAGGTTATTGTGTTGAGTAGATAATGGCGAAAACTGGAGGAGTTTTTCTGACAATCGACATGGAATTCTAAACCTAGAATTCACAAGAATCTAAAACCCAGAAATCGCAAGAACAAACACTAACTCTCCTTGAAATCAAGTCAGCAATTGATAATGAAGAAATGGCAAATCTCCTTATATTTATCAATGAAGTCGATAGCTTTCTTAATGAAGCAATGGCAAATATGAAGACTGAGTTTATGTCTTTATGGGATGGATTTACTATAGACCGTGAGTTGAATAATTTCATAATTTGTTTTTTTGGGAATTGAATGGAGAAGAAGAAGTGGGCGGATGTGGAGAAGATCATTTTTTTTTGTCACAGTAACGCTGACTAACAACACAGTTAAATTGACTAACGGAATTGAGAGAAAATTACGATTTTAAATAGTTTATGATTTAAAATGGCAACAAATAGAAGTATGAGAACTGATATAACAACGAAACAAATTCGTGTATTAAACGGACAAAATTTTAAGAGTTCAAGTATTTTTAAAGTTTTTTCCCAATATTTTTAAGTATTATTTTTAACGCTTTTTGGTTAATAACTTTTTAATAAACGCGAATGGAAATGGTGTAAGACGAATCACAAGCTTGTATATATTTTTGACAAGATATTTTCTATAAACATCACTTAACTAACATATTATTAACATAAATTAAATAATTCAATAAAATAAAAATATCAAACAAATACTGAACTTTTAGAAATGGTTGAAAAAATAACAAACTTTCGTTAACCAAACCAATAAAATACTAAGTTGACTAAAAATTAAACTTTAGTTAATTTAACGGTGATATTTAATTGGTCTAATCAACAAAAATTTGTTATTTAAATTGAAATTTTTAAAAAAGTTATTATTTATTTAGGGAAGAAAAAAGTTCATCAATTTTAAAGCTTTATGAAACTTCGGTATTAAAATTCCATTTTTCCCGATTCCGATTCTTCGACGGCCATTTATTGCGGAGCGGAAGATTGTTATGCTCTTCTCAAGTTCAGCTTCCGATCCCATTTTGCTATTCAGATTTTGATTCTCTGTTACTCTATTAATCATTTTGCATTGTTCGATTTCAGAGTTTCTCAAGATGCAAACGCATCGGATATCAAGAGATCTTCTTACAAGCTTTCTCTGAAATAGTAAGGACTCTGGATTTGTTAGACATTTTGGTTTAGTGTTTGTTCATATCGATTTTTCTCCGTCTCTTATTAATCTTTGGTGTATCGATTAGTCATCCAGATAAGAATCCAGATCTATAGAGTCGAGGATCCTCTTTGTGAAAATTGCCACTGCTTACGAGGTACTTACTTATCTTGTATAATTTGAATTTCGAATCTATTCTGATTTGGACAGATCTGTGTACATATGAAGTAATAGTGCTTTTACTCATCGATTAAGCAGAGCTGATCCGAAGTTTTCATGATAGCATTAATCTAAATGATAGAATGTTATTATGATACTAATTAGTGGAAATTGTAAAATCAAAGTTGATCTTGAATCTTGATTGTGATTTTCGTTTTCTCTTTCATGCCTAAGGATATTCACAAAGTTTTCAAATGGATATATATATATATATATATTTGTTTGTTTGTAATCTTCTTGCAGATTTTGATAGATAACGAGACTCGAGCACAATATAATTGTGCAATTGAAAATCTATAAGAGGTCAGTAGAACAATTTTATTGAAGAAATGTCAATGCCGTTCTTGTTTTCTAACCGATGTTGGTTCCATATACTGCTTTGTGTTTCTTATCTAGGTATTTTACAACACTGCTCAATATTGCCGAGCAAATTATGGACATATATAAGTCGGTAAGATACTATTGAATGTTTTCGATGACTTTTCTTCCAAAAAGACTTTTGTATTTTTCAACTGATACATATTTTATTTGTATAGTTTGCTTGCCTTGTAGCCACTCTATCACACATAATTTTGCTTTCCACAAATAGTGTACTTGTCACGAACATGCAATAGCTTATTATTCCGTACTCATGATCTTTGATTAAGTTTCATTATTGTCCTTGTTAAGTTAATCTAGTTTCAGATGCGGGTTGGTTTGTTCGATATAGTTCTTCTGTCGGAGAAATTGACATGGTTCCTGGTTTCATGCACAGGTGTCAAATATTTCACCCATCCATATTTGGCTGCTTTTGTTTCTAACCCAAGTCAATGACAGGTTGTGTGTCTTGTCGTTTCTCTCTTTCTTCTCCAGAGAAGATTGAGGTCGAAAGAATTATCTTTGCCTAGAGATGTAAAAATGGGCTTTTTTACCCTACCCTACCCGAGCCCGTTTTAAGCTCGCCCAAAAAATACCCAGTTTTTAAAAACCCTAATGGGTATAACCCTAATAGGGTAA